>SIJG01000097.1:532354-568775 GCA_023374025.1 Heterodera schachtii | reverse complement strand
AAAGGCCTTACGAAAAAGGCCGTAGGAAAACAGTCCCCCTTATGAAAAATGCCGTATGAAAAAGGCCGTACGAAAACCTCCCCCGTATGCAAAATGCCGTATGAAAAAGGCCTTACGAAAAAGGCCGTAGGAAAACATCCCCCTTATGAAAAATGCCGTATGAAAAAGGCCGTACGAAAACCTCCCCCGTATGCAAAATGCCGTATGAAAAGGCCTTACGAAAAAGGCCGTAGGAAAAACAGTCCCGTATAAAAAATGCCGTATGAAAAAGGCCGTACGAAAACCTCCCCGTATGCAAAATGCCGTATGAAAAAGGCCTTACGAAAAAGGCCGTAGGAAAACAGTCCCCGTATAAAAAATGCCGTATGAAAAAGGCCGTACGAAAACCTCCCCCGTATGCAAAATGCCGTATGAAAAGGCCTTACGAAAAGGCCGTAGGAAACATCCCCCTTATGAAAATGCCGTATGAAAGGGCCTTACGAAAATGTACTGGCCCGGACATTTTGGCATATGATAAAGTGCAAAAATATTGGCAGCCAAATGATTTTGGCAATAATATTAAGAAAAAGAGGCAGACATTTGGCCATATGGTAAAGTGCAAAAAGGTTGGCCAAAAGAATTTTGTGTATTTAAATGCAAATTTCGATTATTAATTTCACATTCGAAATTATTCATTCCTTCAAATTCATCCATTACTGAACAAATGAGTCCCCCTTTTGCATTGCTTACGAGTGCCATTCTCCTTCTCTTGGCATTTGCCAATGTCTTTGATGGAAAAAGAATGTTCAAGTTCGTTATTGAACCAAAAGGAACGTATGAAGTGACATGCACTTTTGGTCGTTCTGAAGACAACAAAATTTCTTTGACGACTTCTAAAAACGGATTATTTGAAGTTGATTTGGATGGTTGTTCTGAATTTGTAATTTATTATAAACCGAAAGATGTCGAAGGAGCAAAATTAGTTGGTTTTTGGTTGATTCCGTGGTTTGATTGTGAGCCAACCTAAAAAAACTCTCAATGGGCCGAACCTAAAAAAATATCAACGAAAGTAAACACAAATTTAAATTACGGATAATGAATAGGGATATGAATTTTTGGCACAAAAAATCGCGAAACAGGCACCTTAAAAAGCCAGAAAAATCATAAAACAGGCACAAAAATACAAAAACCCTCGAATAGGCACCAAAATTCCAAAATAGGCAAAAATAGACATTGTAGAAGTCATCGTTAACTTCCCAAATCAAGCGGAAAATCAGTTTTTCGTGCACATCTGAGCGTATTAAGTGCGCAATTTAGGCATTTGCATAAAATTCCTATCCCTAACAATGAATTATAACTTAGCTCAAACTAATTAATTATTCAATTTCCCATCAGAAGAATAAAATCAAAAAATTTTTTCATTTTTTTATAAAAAAGAAAACTTCAAAATTTCAATTGTACAAATCTTCTTGTAGAGATTTTTCGTTTTTTTTTTTCATTTTATCTTTCAATTCTCTATGTTCCTAATAAAAAATCAGAATCAACGGTTCTAGGGCAAGCCTAAAAAAACTTTCAATAGGGCGAACCTAAAAAAGTGCCAATGATAGTATTATTTAAATTTAAATTTAAATTTATTATTTTAATTTTATTTGCAAATTTATAAATCATAATTTAGCTCAAACTTAGTCAAATTAACCATTGTTCGTATTGGAAGATAGCTCTACGTATTTCTTATATAATTTTGAAAAATTTAGCCATAAATTTACAAAAAAAGTAAATTCGAAAAATTTAGACTCAATAAATTTGTCTCTAACTTTTTTGAAGGTAATAAGATTTTTTGAAATTTAACAAAAATAATAGAGACATCTTTTGTCTATCTAATCATTAGTATGGATAACATTTATAGTTGCTAAAAACTGCCAAAATAATTAATTTTTAGTTTCTAAAAAACCTCAAAAATAGTTGCTAAAAATAGGTAAATAGTTGCTAAAAAGTTCCGAATTTAGGGGTGTAAAATCGAAAATTTTCTTCAAAAAGCAAAAATATTTTGTCAAATCATTAAGGATATATATAATTTTCAAAATTAAAAATTCTTGTCAAAAAATAAATAAATAAATTTGAAGATGAATTTTTGAGAAATTTTTCATTTCTTAGGGGGTGCATTTTTGAAAATTTTCGGTCTATTCTTAGGGGGTGTATTTTTTGAAAAAATTTTTAAGTCAATTCTTAGGGGTGTGTTTTTCGTTTTTATAGCATTTTTGTTAACAAATTTTGGCAAAACGCCAAAATAGTTGAAAATATTTTTCAAAAATTTTATAGGTTTTTAGTTGCTAAAAATAAAAAATAGAAAATGCTAATAAATCGAAAAGTAGCTTAACAACAGCCGAAAAAACATGTTTTTCGTGCATTTCAGGCCACGGAGAGCTCAGGAAAAAAATAGTGAAAAAACTATAAATGTTATCCCTAGTCATTAGGGTTGTGAATTAAATTTATTAAAAATACTGAAATATTTAAATAAACATTTACGAAAAAATGCCTGAGTATTCAAAATATTTACTTTTTGGGATTTTTAAAATTAATAAAGAATGATATCAAGATTTTTAAATTTGGTATATGTTGAGCGAAGTTATGAATAATTTTATGAATTCTTTGCATTTTTTCGTGACTTTTTGGCGATTTTTTATGACTTTTTAGTCGACTTTTTGGGAATTTTCGTGACTTAAATTTCCATCCCTACTAATAAATAGGGATCATTTTTTTATGTAAATACATGTTTTTTCCTGGATTCTCCATGCTCTAATTAGTAGGAAAAACACTTTCTTCTTTGTGTTTGCGAACAAAAGTTGGGACTTTTATTTACATATTTTTACATATTTTCGGATTTTTCTACATATTACATATGTACATATTTAGATACATATTTTGGACCTTTTCGCATTTTTTCGTACATATTTTGCATTTTTTGAGAATTTTTAGGGAATTTTTTTTATGAAATATCCCCAAAAATATCCAAAATTTCGCAATTTTTTTTCAAAAATTTTGAGAATTTATAGAAATTTTTGCGAAAAGCAAAAATTTTTTTGAAAATGTGCCCCAAAAAATAGTTTTTTTTCAAAAATGGAATACCAAAAATTAATTTTTAAATTACTAAAAGATAATTTTAAGCCTATTTAGGTCATTTTTATGGCAATTTGTGCCTATCAATATAAATTTAAATTTGTTATTCACAAAAGATTAAAAATTACACGTTTCGCAAGGAAGGAAAAAAATCACAATACACGCCATGAGAAAAAAACATTTAAATAATAAAATAATAACATCAAATTCTTTAACAAAACATCAAATTCTTTAATAAATGAACATCATAACACTGAATTTTTGACCAATTTAGCTATTTAATATATTATTAGTTTAATAAATAGATATAATAAATTGCATAAATATCTACAAAACAAAAAAAAATTTTGTCTTAAACAAATGATTAAAAATGATAATTTTACTAAAAATGTCCAAATAAAATTAATTAAAAATACAATTATTGTTTTGATCATCCTCTATAGGCAATTTTTATAACATTTAAATTGTTAAAAATAAAAATGCAAAAAAGATATATTCTCTTTAAAAAATATAACAAACACAATTCATTTTCGCAGCAAATATGTTTATTTTGGGCTCCCTATCAGTTCGTCACTGATCAATTCGTCACTGATAAATTTTTTTTTAAATTGTTTGGAAGATTGTCAAAACTGAATAAACTACTTTATTTTAATAAACAAAATCTGTCATATGTATAAAGTTCGAAAAGAATTGACCACAGTATAATATCACCCTTGATGAGAAGCTAAACTAATCTCTTTTATTTCAGAGAAGAGATGATTCCTTTCAACTCTCACAATAAAAGCATTTAAAACTTTTATTAAATTTATTTTTTTATTTTTGGCTAACAATTGTTTACTAAAGAATTTTTTATGCATGGAAAAATTATAATTTAAATTCTCCTAAACATAAATCAATTCTAAGAATATAATTTTAGAAAAATAAGCAAGTAATCAAATTAATGTAACTTCTATTTCGTCTCCGGGTGTAAAGTCTCACAAGGAATACCAATAAACGTGCTGCTACTACGAAAGTAAAATATAAAAATTTATATTTAATTGAAAAATAAATGAAAAAATTCAATAGTTTACAGACCAATAAAAAGAAAAAAATAGAGAACAAGAATTATACTTTTATAAAAAATAATAGAAAATAATTCATTATGTGTAAAAATAAAGCAAAACGGAATAAAATTTTAATGACAAAAAAGTATAACTAAAACAAAGCTTGATTAATCTCAAAGTGAAATAGTTTAACAAATTAACAATAATATCAAAAGATATTAAAGAATGAATAGGCTCTTTAAAAATTATAATTTATAGAAAATTTACAGAAAACTATAGTGTAGGATATTTATAGGCAAAAGCCTATTTTTTTCTTGAGCTCCCGGTGGCCTGAAACGCACGAAAAAATGTTTTTTTGGGCTGTTGGTATTTTCGAGTTAAAATCTTTATTGATCCAAGGCAACTCAATATTATTAGGTTTTAATTTATAATTGATTAATCTTATGTAACAACATAAGGTAAGAAATTATCCCGGGTTGTCATAGCATTAGTTTTATTTTTGTAATGGATTTTATTCGTACCATTATTTTTGATGTATGAAATTTTATAATTTATGTATCATAAAACACCATTTATATTTAGGTTTTTTACGCTCACAAGATTTTAAATATTAATATCAGATAAAATTTAAAAAAAATTGTATGGCATAAACATTTAAAATTATACTAAAGTTTTGAATGAAACACTGGTATTATTTTTAAATAATAAAATAATTTATTCTTTTGCATAAAATTTTTGAAAAATATTAAACCAAATAATATCGTGTGGCGGATGATAATTATTGGTAAAGAAGGCCCTTCAGGATCACTTTTGTGAGCTGATTTAATTAATTGGTTGTCGGAGCTTTTTTTAAGTGGATTCCGAAATATAGTTTTAATTTAGTTATAATATTTTTAATTTGAACCTCCTCTAATTTAATAAATTTTAGTTTAATATGATTTTACTTAACTGAGAGAATTTTATTTTAGAATTTTAATTTTAGTAATTTTCTTTATTTAGCATTTATGAAGAAATTTGAAAAATCATAACTGCGTCAGAGTTATTGTAATTATATTTTATTAATTTATTTAAATGTTAGAATAAATTTTAATTTTAAGTTACACAATTAATAGTTTGATCTTTTGATTCATATATTATCCTAAATCTTGCGCGTTATGGGAAAGGTATTAACAAAATGTTCAGGCAATTAGCAGCGATGCTTTTGAGGAGTTCAAGTCAAACTGGCTGAATAATTTAATGTTGATTCTGTTTATAATTTGTCATTGAAGTTTCTTTTATTATTTTTGAGTTTGTTCTGTTCGCACCTAATAATTTATTTTTTTTTATTAAGAATGCATTTGCAGATTATATCCAATTCTCTTTTATAATCATTATTTATTAAATAAAGATTTTCGGCGTGACTTAAATTTTACACCAAAAAATTTAATAAGTAATCTTGCAAATTATTTATTATGTTCTTAAAAAAATAAAGATTAGTCTGGAGAATACATGCGGTAAATATTTAATTTATGTTGAATAAATTTTTTCTTATTTCATAAAATAAATAATGAATTATAAAATCTCTTACCTAAATTTATATATTACTTTAAATAGTTGCTTATTTACGTCAAAATTATTTTTGCTTGGTCCCTTGATGGAATAACATTCTTCGTTTATATTTGATTAAAATTTATGTAAAAATTAGAGAATACTTCCAACTTTTTTATTATTAGATATCGAAACTAAAAATTGCACCATTCGATTTCTCTCATCGATGGGATTTGAATGATATATATTTTTTGTAGAAAATAATCAAAGTTTGAAGTATTATTCAAATTTTAGTAAACTTATTAAAAATTGTAACACCCAAAATTATCAAAAAAGATTGACAAAATAATGGAAAAATTACGATTTAAAAATGCCATCATTAGTATTATATGGAAAAATTACGATTTAAAAATGACATCATTAGTATTATAATTACTAGAGACCGGACAAGAGGGTCGATCGGTCGGTTTCGGTTAAAAACCGAAAAAAAAAACCAAAACCGAAACCGAAAAAAACAGAAAAACTCAAAAAATTCTCGGTCGGTCAGTTTCGGTTAAAAAAACGAAACCGAAAAAAACCAAAAAACTCAAAAATTTCTAGGTCGAGTTTTTTCGGTCAAAAACCGAAACCGAAAACCCCCCAAAAATACCGAAAAAATCGACCAATCCGATCTCTAATAAACACTACTTATTAGCATATTAATAGCTGTTTTTACCCCGAATTTTTAAAATTAATTTTCGAAATATAACGATAACAACCTTCAATCTTTTAATACAGACAAACCCTTTTTGATAAACTATTTCAGTAATTTTTAAAAATTAAACTCAATAAGAAAATAGATATGTTGGTCAAAAATAAGAAAATTGAAAAAACTAATTCACTAAATAACATAAAATCAATAAAATTTAAATTCTTGGTATTGTTTAAATTTTCTAATTAATTTTTTTGAAAATTTAATTTTACATTTGGATTAATAATTCTTACATATTTGTTATGTTTTTTCATGCCTCATTTTGAATTTTTCTTTAATATTTTATTATCTTGTTACTAAGGAAGATTTCTATTGTAGTCATAAGCTGTATTGGGTTTCATATTAATATGATTTATATTAATTTCCAAATTGATTATAATTATTTTGGAAAAAAATGATAATTTAAATGCTAAAACAAATATTTATCGAATATAATCCTCATAAAATTATAATGAAATATTTTATTGCACATATAAAAATTCGGATAAATTTTTTGTCGACGGTAGTGTTGCATGTATAATAAAATTCAATATTTAACATTTTAAAATTTAAAAATTTATTTAGTTGAATATATTCCAATTTTTAATATATTAACGATAACGAAATAATTTAATAATTAAACATATTTTTGAATACTTGAATCTTATATTATTATATGGTTTTTCAAATTAATTTGGATTTTTTATTTAATGTTTTTACTTAATTTTAAATAATATAGAATTTATGACATTTTTAAACATATGGATTGTGCACTGAGTTATGCTGTTGAATAAAAAATTTTATATAATTGATTGTGCCAGTTAACAATAATTGAGCAATTGTCTGATTCATATGCATGAAACATTAGTTCAAAAAATATTCTTCAATTTTGACTAAAATTAAATTTTTATTATAATTAATTTTTATAAAGAAAATTTATTGCTTTGTATCATATTTTTTTATTAATTAAATAATTTTGCTGATTTTTATATCAATTTAAGGTTTTCGTCTACAATTGTTTAAAAAATTTACATTTTGACATCATTTGTTTTGTATTTATAAAAATAAAAAATTATTTGTTTTATTTGTGAATTTAAAATAAAAAATTATTATTATCGTTCGAGAAATAACAATTTGATAAATTGTTTTAATTAATTAGTGAGGAAAATACCGTTAATTGATTTCTTTATTGAGTATCTTTCCACCATCCTTCCCTTTTGATAATTGATTTTATAAACACAAAATTAAATTTATAATTTGAGTTTTTTTATAAATAAATTTATGCACCATAGTTTATTATAAAAATAAAATTGTCAGAAAAATATTTGAGTTTCTTAGTTGGTAATTTGTTTTAAACAAGTTTTGCATAATATGATTTATTTCTTAGAATTTATAATATCATTTTACGAAATCGTCAAACTCATCACAAGATAAACCATAAAACGATGCTGAAATCAATTATATTTTCATAAATTTTGTACATATAAGTATCGATATCATTTAGCTAATTTCAGCTAGATTTTAATACATTTTTACATATATATTTTTTGAACATATTTATATTATTTCATTAGAAACATATCACTATTCTATTTAAATAATGTAACTATATTGATATTTTTATATATTTTATCAATACATCTTATTTCTATCACTTATTTTTCTACTCAATGCTAAGTTTTTGTATTAAAAGCTTTATGAAATAGGTTTTGACACTACCAATTATTTTAAAGAAAAGAAATCAATTTTTTATTAAATTTTGTTTTTTAATATATTTAACAATTACAAAATCAATGAACAATTTGTCAGAGAGCTTCAATAATTACAATTGATAATTTAATTTTTTATTTAATTATATATTAAATTTTATTTATAATAATAAATCTGGAAATTTGCACTTAGTTTTTAATTCTAATATTTAAAAAGATAAATTCAACAAAATTAAATACATAAAATTTACAGCAACAGAGTCCGAAACTACTTGTTGTATATTTATTCGAAAAAATCAATATAGCACAAATCCCGACAATGCGAACATTAGTCATCCATGTCGCGGGCCGCAGTATAATACTTTAAATTATTAATCATTTTCAATAAATTTAAAATAATTCAAAACAGGAGCAATAATTTAAAAATATTAAATTTTTTACATGCTTGATTAAATTACAGTTTGGCATAAAATTTCACGTATTTTTTGCTGAGTTCTTTTCGAGTGGCTAATAACTTTTTCCACAAAATTCACAATGACTGCATTTGAAGCTAAATTTTAAAAATTTGAGATGGTAAATGTATTTTTCATATTTAGAAATAATTTATAAAAAAAATATTATAAATAATAACTAATTACAAGATGGATGACTTAAAATTCCATTAGTAGATTTTCAGAGAATGTTGAAATTTGTCGATTTCGAATAATTATAATTTTTTTTAAATGATATTTGGCCTTAAGCTGATTTTCATAAATATATATATATTTTTCTTTTTTAGTTTATAATTGTATGTTGTCTAATTCTCCGTTATTTCTGCATTAATTATTTTTTATTACACGCATTTCATTATCAGGAAAATAGACATCTAATTTCTGGCGTTCATTATTCCATTGCGATCTTTGCTGTTTAATTTTGTTGCGACATGGTTGCTATAATTATCACGATGAACATTAGGCGAAAGAGCATGCAATAGTTATGCATTTTAAATCATTATCGTTTTCTAATTTATAATTTTCATAATTAGTTTAAATATTTATTTATAATTTTTTTACAAAAAAAAAATATTTTCTTCAATAACAGTTAAATTTGAAAAGATTTAATTTATATGAAATGATCAAAATATTTTTCCTGTAATAATTTATTTTCAAAAAATAATAAATACTAGACAATTTCTTCACTGATTTCAAGTATAAAAAAAATAAAATCACATAGTTTGTACATTTATGTTTTCAATCAAAAGAACCAAATGTTTCTGGCACCGTCAACACTCACTGGTTATAGTTTGTATTAATAGACATATTATTTTATTATAGCTTAATTTATAAAGACAAATAGTTGATAAATTCTTTAAGAGGAGAATTATTAAGTAAAGATAATTCTTTAGTAAAAATAAGGTATAAATTAAATTAAAGTTTTAATGTAATATAATGAACAGAGCTATCACATGAGCGGCTTCGTGTAAGGCGTTAAATTTTTTTGTTTTAAATAAAAATAAATTTTTAAAATATTTGAAGTATTTGCAAAGTCATGCTATGCTGCTTATGTTTATCATTATCCAAGTTTTATTTGTTAATTAAAATTTTTAATTGATAATATAATTTAATTTAATATAATATAAGGATTTTCTATAACTCTTGTATTTAAATATTTAGTTTTACTGAATCTATACAATTTACAAAAGACTAATTTTTGTTACGAAATTTACCTCGCTTAAATAAATTGTTTAAATTATTTTAAAATTTGAGTGAATGGTGTAAATGATGTAGGGCGTTGCACTTTAAATTACTTGGTTTTGTTTTAGTTTTTTTTAATTTTTAATTATGTGTAATTACAGCAATTATTTGTAAAATTGGTTATATTTTATTAGTATGCAAATTAACAAAAGATGTGATCGAATAACAGGGAAAATCGAGAGAAAAGTGCTTTCGAAATTGCATGCAAGATTTTATCGAAGGTATTCGTTCAGTTTATTTTAGAGATATATATTATTTGCTTGAATTTATCATTGTTAATAAGAAATTTTATTTAATAATATTTAGTTAAATAAACATGGCGATTAGATAATATTAGAAAATTTTGAATTTTTGTAATTTAAATTGTCCTTCCATTCCCGGAGTTTGTCACCAAATTCGTAAACGAAGACACATGATAATTAATTATTTTGAGAATATTTTTTTAATAAATTTATTTTATTTTTGTATATTACGCTTATTCACGAATAAAATTTCTAGCGTTTTTTAGATTGTTCGAATAAAAATTACAGAGATTATTAATATTTTTATTTCGTCATAAATAATAACGGTTACATTTAAATAATAATCTATTCAGTATCATTTTTTTAAATAGGTTTTTCATTCCTTTATTATTTCATATTACAAATTAAATCATCATTGATTTGCTCACATACAAATAATTTTATAATTCTCCATATCATTCGATAGCCCTATAAATTTTATATTAACTTGCAATATTTATTTAACTGAGGAATAAGCACATGGGTTTCGAGATGCCAAACACCATTTAAAAATTTTTTTTACATATTTTAGTACATATTTCTGGATTTTTGTACATATTTCATACATATTTCAGTGTTTTTTATACATATTTTATTTACATATTTCGCGATTTTTCTTACATAAATAAATGATCCCTACTAATAAACAAACTCAAAATCATAATCATTTTTATTTTTATTTTTTTTAGAAAAAAAGTCCGCTTGATTCTTTCTTTATCGGCCATAAACAGCCATATCAGCTTCATTGGTCTGAAAACAAATGAGGAGGAAAATAGGGTGAGTCACGGTCATTTAACCGAAACCGAAAAACCGGTTTTTTTTTTTTTGGATTTTAAGCCTAAAAATTTTGGCCAAAAACCTGTTAAAAAATTCGCCAAAATTTCAAAAATGTCGATCTAAAATTCCTTTATTTTTATTGAACATTGGCTCAAACCCACCAAAGTTGGACAATTTTTCGTTAAAACTCTGTTAACAAATTGCACTCAAATTTTCAAAAAAGTTTCCCGGCGGCGCCTATTCACCGCCGGACCCTGTCCCCATTTCCCAAAAGTTTTTTGGAAATATTCGCAGCAAAAAATTGTTAAAAATTTGATTTTTTTTTTTTAAGCTCGAATTGATGGTACTGACGTTCATTAGCCCTGCAGAGGACTGATTGACCATTTGTTGTTGCATTTTTGTCCAACCAATTTATTCAATTTACATACACAGTCATGGTCATATGTTTAATTCACATTCCATAAAATTTATGGTGGGTCATTTCTTAAAAACCCATAAAAATTATGCAAAATACCATTAAATGGAAATTTTTGACAAAAATTTGTTCATAATCTTGCTCAAGAGTATTAAATGTTTAATTCTTGATATCATTCGATAGCACTAAGTGTTCTTTATTAGTCCTGCAAAATTAAAAAAATTTTAATTTTCAAAAAATTTATGGCCAGAGGAATTCAAAAATTCCACTTTTCCGATTATAAGCAAAAGTTTTATTTTATTTTCGATGGTTTTTGAGTTGGCGGATAAATTTTACTATAAATACCTTACCCCCTAAATGACCATGACTTTTATGTATTTTATTTTTTGTGCTTTTGGTTGTTGGGGATTTGTTATAGACAATTGTTGTGGGGATTAGTTTTAGACGACGCGCATGGGATGTACGGACACGGAAATTTTGTGATTTTTTGTATGAGATTTTAGCCAAAAAAATCAACAAATAAATTTTTTTTAAAAACCTCTCCTGAAACAACAAAATTAGGGGGATGGATTGACCAATTTAACAGCTCAAAATTCCGACAATTGGCGAACCGTACAGCCTATGCCCTGTGGGCACACTTTGATTGGACAAATTGGGTTCTGTCAATTTCATTTTCCATCTTGGTATAAAATTGAGCATTCAATTGGATTAAAAACATATATGGGTAATATGTAGGGCTCAGGCAAAAAAAGTTGAAACTGCATAAAGAATACAAAAACGACAAAAAAGGGACAAAAAAAAAAAAAAAAAAATTATTTTTGGAAAAAGTGCGCCAAAAAAAGTGGTTTGAAAAGCAAAAAAAAAAAAGGCGTTTTAATGTAATTTTGATCTTATTAATTAATTAAATTGTTACAAAAGCGATTTAAAGCAAACGTTGCAAAAAGTTCTTATTTTTGATCCAAAAACCTTATTCTTTGGCCTTGATGATCTTATTTTGAAAATTTTCGATCACACCCCTGGTGTAGGCACAAAACGGAAAAGTGCTCAATCAACTTTGAGTCAAATCAATGGTGCTATGTCTTTATTTAAAAAAATCATAAAAATCATTATTTAAAAACCACCATTATGTATAGTTAAAATCAATATTTTCCGCAACCCATCACAAAATTTAATACAATTTTTTTTAAATTTTTCTTTTGACAAAAACAAAATTTATTCGGTATTTTATTTATATCAATTTGAAGCCCTTTCTTTCCTCTATCGAATGCATTTTATTATTTATTCTTTTCTATGATTTTTTGTCCAAAAAATCATTTTAATTTACATACATCAAAGAAAAGTCGAAACAAAACACAAAATGAAAGAAAAAAAAATCTAAAACCCATTTTCGAAATACAATAGTAAAAAATCAACTCAAAATGGACAATAAGCAAGAAACGATCTATAAAACCGCATGTTTTGAGAAAAACCTATCTAATTTTGTATTTTAATGATGAGAAAGTTTTAGAAAATATTAAACTATAATTATATGTAAATACATATAAATATATCAGGCATTTTTATATGAAGATCCACGTACTATTCAATTATTAAATTGATTAAATTAAATCCCTAAGCATACAAAAACAAGCATTTCATTCAATGAATTAATTGCATTTCATTTGAAAAAAATGACAATTAGTAAAAAGAAAAAGGGCGATATAGTACATGAATAAAAGAAACGAGAGTATAATGAAATATGCAACTAACTGTCTGTCTTTCCTCTCCAATTTTACACCCCATCTAAAAAAGATTGTCAATGTTTTTAACTATATATAAAAAAGAAAAATGCGTTGCTTAATACGCGATTTGTTCACCGACGCCGTTTCCCGCTCGCTGATCGCTGCTGCCGATCTGTGGCGAGTGAACTGTGCTCGCCGAGCGCTTGAGCGTTAGCGCTTGCCTATGGTCAGCGGCGAGCGTTGTCCCTCCGCGTCTGCAGCAAGCGGGGCGAGGCTGAAGATGCCTTGGCTGAAGAATGCCGAGGCTGAGAAAGCTGAGGCTGACCGGTCTTGGTTGAACGGCACCGCGCACTGGCTTGGAGATGGCCGGGCATTGACGACGGTTGTATTCGGTCGGAGTCGGTTTCAGCAAATCGCCATTTTTTAACATTGGCAAAATGTGCTTTATTTTTGTTAGCATAGCCGATGGGGCGAAGTAGGGTTCGATCTCCGTGGGCGGGGGTGGCTTTTTGCGGCGGCTGGGGCTTGCTTTAACTTAGCTCCAAAAATATCACAAAAAAAAAAAAATGAATTTTTTTGCAACGCACATTCTTCAACTGTGAAATTTTTTGAAAAAGTCCCAAACTTTGGAAGCATAAGAGTGCATTTTTATATATTCACAAAAAACAATAAAAATTGAATAAGTGATTAAATAATTGTTAAAAATAATCATTTTTAAAGGCATTTTTAATTAATTGTATAGCATAATCTAAAACAAAAATCTTGAAATGAGCATAAAATTTTTATATCAATATCAACATCCAACTATATATCACTCATCTTGAAATATCTAATCATTAGGAGTGTATTTTCATCCCCGCGGGGGCGGAGGTGAGGCCAAAAAACCAGTCCCGTCCCCGGGGACGAGGGCGGGGCTCGAACCCTCGGGCGAAGTTTGAGGCTTTTTGAGTTTTTTTAGGAAAAAACAGATATTCTTTAGTATTGCCAATACATTTAATGTTTTCTTTATTAGAGTGAATTATTCTTTGATTAAGATCTAATTGTTTAATCCATTTATAAATATATAAGCGATTTGTCTCAATTTTTCTCCATTCTTCTTTTGAATATTTCCTTCCTTTTTGCTTAATTTTCTCTTTTGATTTATAGAATTTTCAATATTTCTCTTTTTTCTTGCAAATTTTCTTTTCTTCTTCCCATTTTTCTCCAAATATTTCATCAAATGACTTATGTTGCAATTTTTTGTTTTCTATTTCCATTGGACTAATTAAGGCAATTAAAATTAAAATTAAACAAAATAACAGAATATTTACATTTTTCCGGAATATATATTCCCAAATATGAATTTATATAATAATTTTTAAAATAATCCAAATTATTAATTTCAGCCCATTAAAAGCTTTTTTATCAACTTGAAAAAAATCACAATTCTACTGAATTTTCGGAAAAAATTTTCAATCCAATTTGTTTGAAAAATAACAATAAATAATTTCCCCTATTGATCACATTTATAAATTCAAATTCATTTTATATTTAAATTCTAGTAAATATATTCATCTAAAAAAAATGTTCCTTGCAAATATTTTGGAGATTTTTCGAAAAGAAGTGCGATAATTTTTTTATAAGAAAAATGCAATAAAATAAAAATTACACCCCTAAAGACAGACTTTTTTGTAATTTTCAAAAAATATACTCCCAAAAATAGAAATTTACGGCAAAAACCAAGACAATTAATGTATTTAAAGAAAGACGAAAAACAAATAAATATGAGGAACAATTTACAGATCAATTCCCATTCATAATGATCGATCATTTGTCATTTATTCATTCACTTTTTCTTCCGCTGATCGCTGGGCCCGGGATTCATTTTTAGATGACTTTTTGCATTCGTTTTGCCCGCCTTTGGTTGAGACAATGGCCTAAATGAATTGCAAATTAAATTTAATTATTAAAGTGTAATTTAAAATTAATTATTAAACAATATGTTGCCACGCACCCAATGCAATTCGTCCAACTATAAAACTTAAAATCGATTTTATTCAAATTATTTGAATTTTTGTCCGCCCATTGAACCGCCGTCGCCGTTTCCCCAATTGGGCATCGTCTCATTATCCATTTGTTGACCCATTTATATTCGTTTATTTTGGTCAGTGTCAGCTTTTCATTGGTCAGTTCGTTCATCAATTCAAATGAGTCAATTGGCGTCGATTCATAAAGGTCAAGTCGAATTTTGTAATTGGCAGAAGAAGCGGTGGCACCGAGAAATGCCTAAACATTTCGAAACGAAAAGCAAATGGCAATTAATCCAAAATTATGAAAATGTGGACACACCTCGATGAAATCGTTGATCCAATCACTATTTCCTGACGGATAAGCACAAATCAATCGCTTCGGTTGTCCATCTTTTGTCGGAGTGTGTAACCATTTTGACAATGCTTGGCCAGCAGTTCCATTTGGCCCATCATCACCAATCACATCGGGCAATAAATCACCGGAATGGATTGAAATAATGTTGAAATCGGCGAGCAATGTTGGCGAAATGAAATGACGTAAATTTTCAAGATGACGACCATCAGTAAAATTCAAATGGCGAATGTTTGTCGCAAAAATGGGCCAAATTTCACGGGCAAAAGCATTCCAAATTGGCTGAACATCCATGGCTTTAGAGGGGAAAGGCACATGCAAACTCAAATCGGTGCCTTTGTCAAAAATTTGCTGATTGGCACGAAGAAATGTGATGACGGAATGGTCAATGTATCTGAAAACGAAATGCTTTCGAACAAAAAACCGAAAATTTATTGATGACTTTCAGTTTGTTTCCGTCTTTTTTAAAAAGATTTGAACACAAAAAAGTGAAATTCAAAAAACTTGAGTTTTCGATTTTTTGTTCAAATTCGGGTATGGACGAGTTCAATATAAGCCGAAATCGATGCCGACCCTAAAACAGCTTATCCTCGAAAAAAAATTTGAAATTTTTTCTTTCAAAAAGGGTCCTAGCGACATTAATATTTACAATCTTTGAATTACCGAATCGGAACGAAAACAAAGCGAATTTTGTTGTGCAGCGGACGGTTGGGCAATGGAAATTTGGCATTGCCCTTCTCGACAAACAATTTTGCTTTTGTTCCCATCTTTTTAATTTTAATTGATTTCCAAATTGTCAATTCGCTTTTGCCATTGAAATGTGCGTCCACCAGCGAATTGAAACGAGGCGAAAGAAGTGCCAATTTGAGGCCGAGTTGGGGACGGTCAAAATGAGGGAATATGTCCATCCACACATCGTTACAAATCCAGCTGAAATGAGGGGAAATTAATTAAATGAGTATTTGTTTATCTAAAAAATTCTTTACAGTCGGTTCATTTTTGCGGCAATTAACACAATTTGCCGTTTTCAAAATTAATTGGTGTCACAAAGAATGTATACAGTGTAAATCTAAAATAGAGAAAAAATGAAAGCAAAGAGACAACAATCAAAAAATGATGAAATAAAATTTTTAGACATCTCATTGTCAGTCAGTTTTTTTGCATAAAAATTTTTCTTTTAGCTTTGGCTTAGTCATCGGATTCAGATGCAATCATTTCTGGTTTGATTTATAAACTAGGGCATCCAAAAATATACATATGATAAATGGAAAATATGTTCCAAATTCTTTAAATTCGTTAAATTTAAGCTAAAAATTTCGGAAATAGCAAAATATGTTATGTAAATTGAAGAAATGAGTTAAAAATCGAAAATTTTTCATTTTTAGATATTTTTGGCATAACTTTATTTTTTACAAGAAAAAAATGGCAAGCGCACCCCCAATTTTCATTTTTCTTATCGCTTGTGCAGTCTTTAATCGATTTCGACCGTTTTTTTATGCAATTTTGAGTTTGGGCCTAATGACCAATATTTACCGACCAATTGTACCGGATTGTAGGCTAAATTACATATTATTTTTCTAAATGGCACCGCCCGTCGAAAAAAAGAAAAAACATTCCGCCGCCGAACACCGCCTTGTTTTTGAAAATGAACAACAATCATTGGGTTCATTTGTGACAGCATTTGGAGAACGACGAAGTGTTCGAATGGCCATGAAAAGGAGCCGACGGTACAGAAATTTTTAAATTTTAAAAAACTACAAATTAACCATTCAATTAATTTCCCACAATTTCAGTTGGGTTTGCAACGACATTTGGATGGACATTTTTCCTCATTTTGAACGTCCCCAACTCGGCCTCAAATTGGCATTGCTTTCGCCTCGTTTCAATGCTTTGGTGGACGCACATTTCGGTGGCAAAGCAGAATTGACAATTTGGCGACTTATCGAAATTTACAAAGGCCGTCTCGGAGAAGTGCCAAAATTATCTGTGACGAATAGCAATGGCAAATTTGGGGAGTTTCCGTTGCTCGATCATCCGCTGCCCAGCAAAATGCGCTTTAATTGTCTTTGGATTCAGTAATTCAAATTCAAAACATTGATTAACGACAAAAAGCCTTCCTTTTTCAGATACATCGACGATTCGGTCCTCGCATTTCTCCGTGCCAATAAACAAATTTGGGACAAAGGCACCATTTTGCATTTGAATGTGGGTCATTACACCAAAACCAACGACATTGCCCACCCAATTTGGAATGCTTTGATCCGTGAAATTTTGCCCATTTTTGCGCCAAACATTAGCCACTTGAACTTTGGTGTTAATTTTGACAATTTGCTTCGCCTCACTTCATCAGCGACATTTCTCTCCGACCTCAACATTAGTTCAATTGATTCCGATTATTTGTTGCCCGCGGGGATTGGTGATTTGGATGGACCAAATGCAATTGCTAGGAAAGTGTTGAACGAATGGTTGCACACTCCGACAAATGATGGGCAGCCGAAGCGATTGATTTGCCGTGATTGTTCAGAAAACAGTCTTGAATTGGACAACAAATTCAAACAGGTCAGTCGCCATTTAGCTTGATTGATTTTGATTGTTTTTTGGCAATCGTGAAGAATGGGGGTTTCTATTAAAAATTTTTGGCGCTGGTTAAAAAGTGGTCGTGTCTTCGCCATATTTAAATTTAAGTTATTAATAAATAAATTCTTTTTGGGTTTTGGGGGGAATTGGCGACCCCGATTTTTTGGTAAGATAATCACATTTTGAGGATTAATTTTTGTCACTTTTTTCCAAACATTGCTAATCTGGGCCAGGCCCAAACATTCCCTCCCAAATTAATCCCGCAGAGAAAATGTATCAGCAAAATGGCACGAATTGTCCAATGTTTTGGCCCGCCACGACTCCTTCCATCTGTTGCCCACCCTACGCTTGGCCCGTCCCGAATTGTTCAATGTTTTGGCCGGCGACTCCGTCCATCTGTTGCCCACCCCCCGCTTGGCCCGGCTCGACCAACCAATCAACTCTTCCGCCCCCCACAAATCGTCCGTATACTGTGCCCCGCCCACCCCGATGGCGCTGCTATTTAAGAAGGATGTGCCAATGACCGTTTTGTTCTTGCTTTTCTCACTTTTTCTCCGCTGATCATCAACGACGAATTTTCTCACCCAAATTTTGCCGATTTCATTTAAAAATAAAAAACACAAAAAAAAAAACTTTTCTCATTTGTTCACATTTTTCCTTGTTTTCCCTTGCTTACAATTTGACCAATTTTGGCGCTCCGCCATTTGGCCCCCTTGCTTTTCCCCTTTCTCGCCTTGTTTTGACCAATTTTGGCATTTGCCATTTGGCCACTCTTCGCTTTCCCCTTTGCGTTGACCAATTTTGGCGTTCCGCCATTTGGCCATCCCTTTGCCTTTCGCCTTCTCGCCTTTGCTTCGGCTAACCCTTGGCACTCTCGCCCTCGGCATTTGCCTGCTTTTTCTCGCCTTTGCTCCGGCCGATCCCTTGGGCTTTTCCCTTCGATAGCCATTTCAAACCCCCGCTTTCCCCTGGTCAGCATTCTCCTGCCCCCGGGAAACGGAAACTTTGTATTGCTTATTGGTTCTTGAGTGTTCTGCTGAATTCGAGGGCCCCCCCCCTTCTCTTGGGCGTACCCCCTCCAATTCCCATTTGCTGAACACAGGGATTAAGAGTCTGGTGCTCTGGTCCCGTAACTGAGCTAACCAGGTTTTTTTCGTTTTACCTTTTTGGGAGACTCCCGAACTCCTAATTTGCTTATATCTCCTTTTTTCCTGCCTTTTGCTTACCGTGCCTTTTTCTCCCTTTCTCTTTTTGCCTACAGTACCTTTTCCCCTTGCTTACCGTACCCCTTTTTTTCTCTTTTTTGCTTATTGTACCCGCTTTTTTCCCAATTATGTCCGCCATAATTCGCCAACAACTCCAACCTCTGTTGTTGGACATTTTGGCGGATGTTGCCCAGGGACCACCACTCGAGGCCTTGTCCAATGAGCTCTGTTCATTGGACGCCATCAGCTCAACGAGCGAAAACCTTGCTCGTACTTTGGCGGTGACAAAGGAGCTTTTAAAGGAGTGGACGTATGTCCTAGCCTCCCCAAATCCGGACATTCGGGGGGAGGAAAATGTTTTGTTCTCCAATTTTTTGGTGGGAGGCAAATCCCCCGGGGAGATCATTGCCAAGGGTCACGGGGTCCAAACGAAATTGGACATCAAAATTGACCGAATTCGGTCATTGGCTCCCCCACCTCCCCCCACTCAAGGGCCCTTTTCTGCGCCAGCAATTCGTCCCCAAATTAACCTTCCTGCCCTTCAGCTACCCGACTTTGATGGGCATGAAGGGAACTGGCCCTCATTCTGGGCCGCTTTTGCCCATACAATTCACGATAATGCTTCTCTGACGGGCGCGCAAAAACTCACCTATTTAGTGGGACGCCTAAGAGGTAACGCCCGCACTTTGGTGGACGGGTTCGCACTGACCGACCCCAATTACCTTATCGTTGTCGACCTTTTAAAAGGGCGGTATGGTGACGATGATAAAAGGGCAGACCGCCTAAGGAGCGAACTCTTCCATTTAGTCAAGCCAACGGGGCATTCCTCCTCACTGAGAGCCTTTTCAGAAAATGTTGACAGAATTTGTCGACAATTGGAAAGCCTGGGCAATAACTTAGACGACAACCCCTTCCTGACTGTGGCCATTAAAGAAAAATTGCCTACGGAAATAAAGGCACAGCTTTTTGACAAGGAAATGGAAGAGGGGGAACCGTGGACATCGAAACAATGGAGGGAACGCTTAGCACGGGTGGTTAAGCTTAAGGAGGCCGTCCATGCCCCGTGGGACAACAATCCTGGACCCACCCAACCTCATCCCCCGACGGCACCACCACGTTTTGTTGAGCCTATCCGACGCTCCTTTCCGGTGGTTGGGGAAACCCGAAATGGGAATGGCTACAGGGAATGTTCCCTTTGCCTCTCCGACGGACATAAGCCCTCGAATTGTGGTTTATACCGAACAGTTGATCAAAGAAGAGCCCGCCTCGCCGAACAAGGACGCTGTTCTCTCTGCGCTCGTGAAGGACACCGCCATGACCGTTGCTCATCTAAAGCAGTCTGTTTCCGCTGCGGGGAGAAGCATCATCTGCTCGTCTGTCCAAACCCAGAAAAGACCCCGGCCAGGGGAGGGAATTCGGTTCCCTTTGGGCCCCCGATTTCCAACGGCACCCAATTTTAGTGGGCCTAAAAAAGTCGCGACTCATG
Organism: Heterodera schachtii; assembly: GCA_023374025.1. Lineage (NCBI taxonomy): Eukaryota > Metazoa > Nematoda > Chromadorea > Rhabditida > Heteroderidae > Heterodera > Heterodera schachtii. Next base: position 548,114 of record SIJG01000097.1, on the reverse strand, counting down.
CTTCTTCGGTACAAAGCACAAGCGAAAATCCAAACATTGTGTCCTCAATTTCGCATAACGAAAACCCATTTACTCTTTTCCCTGAGGTACAACCCCGACCAAGAGCTTATTTGATGATTAAGGAAATTTTTGTTTTTAACAATAATAGCCCGTATCCGACGGCAGTCCCAGTCTTTTTTGATCCCGGTTCCCAACCTGGTTTCATCGCCACTGATCTCGTTTCTCTGATCAGTCCCCGTCTAATCACAGAGGAAAATATGTCCGTGGGCGGATTTTTGGGGAATGGCCCATCCCAACCAATGCAGTTTAAATCGCCCCGTTTTTCGGTTCGCCTCCGGCGAAGAGACGGCGGGTGGGAGACAGTTGAGTTGAATCAGACCGACAAAATCATCCCACCGGTGGAATATTTGAAGGAAATGCATTGGAAAACCCCTGAGGGATTCAGAATGGGGGCGACAACCAAGGAACCACAAATTCTTTTAGGAATACGGGAATTTTGGCGATTTTTTGGGGGATCCCGAGAAATTTTCCCCGGTCTTTTCCGCATTAACACTGTTTTTGGGCCACTTTTTGGAGGCGAAATGGACAGTTTTAGCTCCCCGTTGGCCACAGTCCCCCAGTTTGTCCCTCCCATTGCCTGTGGAGCAGTCGTTCAGGCCGAAAAGCCGGACGAACTGGTGAAGCGGCTGTGGAGTCTTGAGTCCATCGGGATTAGTCTATCCTCTGGACCCAAATGATGAAGCATTGGCTACCGCCCTTTTCCGGGACTAAATTAAATTTGAAGATGGCCGTTATGAAGTGGGATGGCCATGGCGTCCTGGGGGAAAGGACCGATTGGGCAGCAATTTCTCTCTCGCCTTTTCGAGACTGTTGGCCTTATCCCAAAAATTACGAAATAATCAAGAATTTCGGGAGAAATACCAGGCCATTATTACTGAGCAATTGGAAAGGGGCATAATTGAGCCGGCAATTCGCACTGGGGGCCAAGAGCATTTCATTCCCCACCATGCAGTGGTAAACCCGAAAAAGTTGCGCGTTGTTTACGACGCCTCCGCGCATGAGCGGGGAAAGGCTTCGTTGAATGAACTGCTGCTCCCTGGGCCAAATTTAGTCCCCGAATTGGCTGGGGTTTTACTTCGTTTCCGGGCCACGGTTCACCCTGTCCTGGGCGACATTGAAAAGGCGTTCTTGGCCGTTGGCCTTAAGACTGAGGACCGAGAAGTGGCCAAATTTCTCTGGCTTAGGGACGCCTCCCAACCCCCAAACAATGACAATTTAGTGATTTACCGCTTCAAAAGGATCGCGTTCGGAGTGAACTCATCGCCGTTTCTTCTTGCATCCGTCCTACGCCACCATTTATCAGAATTCGGGAACCCCCTGGGGCTGGAACACAATTTTTATGTCGATAATTTACTCCTTTGTAGCGAATCGGTCGAAGAAGCCGCCCAAGCTGTTCGAACTGCTCGAGAAGTGATGCGCAAGGCCGGCATGCGTCTCCACTGAATTTGTAGCAGCTGACCCCTCTGTTTTCCATGGCATCCCTCCTGATGAAGTGTTGGTGGGCGAAGAGCAAAGGGTTTTGGGCATTTTGTGGAATTTGGCCAAGGACCAAATTAATTTTGAATTCCCCCGGGCCAATGACTTCCCCCCAACCCGCCGAGGGGTACTTAGCGCAATCGCTTCATTGTTCGACCCCTTGGGCCTGTGCAGTCCCTGCCTCGTTAAGGCCAAAATTTTCTTCCAGTCTCTTTGGGATTTAGGTAAGGGATGGGACGAACCAATTGGGGAGCAATTCGTGAAAGCATGGGCCATAATCATTTCCGAGTGGGACGGCCCCTCCCTAACATTCGTACGGCAAACCCCCTGTAGCCAGGCCACCCTTCAGCTGCATGTGTTTTCAGACGCAGGGCCAAATTCATTTGCCGCAGCGGTTTACCTAAGGGCACAAAGGGAAGGCCAGGTCCAAATTTCTTTACTTTTTGCCAAGTCCCGTCTCCGCCCCAAAAAGTTCAAAAATGATGGCCTAACCATCCCCAAACTTGAATTGCTCGGACTGATCACAGCAATTCGGGCCAAAAATTTCGTGGCCACAAATTTTGAACGGGCTTTTGACCAGGTGTATTTTTGGGCAGACTCTCAAATTGTTTTGTCCTGGCTATCCGGCAACAGCCCTCAACCCATTTTTATTGCTAACCGTTTGGCCGAAATAAGGAAGGAGAAAAGTGCTATTTTTCGGTATGTTCGGTCCTCAGATAATCCCGCTGACTTGGGGACGAGGGGGGCATCACCCAACGAGCTCAGAAACAATGGCCTGTGGCATTTTGGCCCCGACTGGCTCAAATTACCGGAAAATAAATGGCCCAATGAGTTTAGGGATGTTATTTTCCCGCCGGATGAGCTCCAACCCCAAGGACCGGAACACCCCGATTTAATCAGTGCCTCTGTTTTTGAACCCCCCGCCGATCCCATTCCTCTTAAATCCACGGCGTTTTAGCAGCTGGTCCAAGCTGCTGACCACGACCTCTTTTGTCCTTCATTTTTTGTTTAAATTTCTGGGGAACAGTGAGAAATGGAGAAATAAGTGGCCATTCTTCGGGGAGCTTGAAGGGGCCGAGCCGTCTTCTCTGGCGTCTAAAAATGTGGCCCGAAAATGGCTTCTAAAAAGGGAACAGATGGAAATGTCCCCGGGGGACGACGCTTTTATGGGACCCGACGGCTTAATTCGTCTAAAAACCCGCCTCGTTACATGGCACTCAATCGGCTGATTTTAAAAACCTAGTCGTTCTTTCCCGGGAGTCATGGATCACCCGTTTGCTCATTTTGTCCGCCCACAGTTCCCTGGCACATGCGGGCGTGGACTATACATTGGCCAATTTTTTAAGCCAATTTTGGTGCCCCCGGGCGCGTCGCTTAATTAAGACCGTTTTAAGGGAGTGTCTAATTTGTAAAAAGGATAAAGCTATTAAATTCGCTCTCCCAGCAATGCCGCCCCTCCCCCCGTCAAGGACAATCCCAAGTTCGCCATTTACCTTTGTTGGGCTCGACTATTTGGGTCCCACTCTTTTCAAATCTGAGGAAGGGCAAAAAAAGGCTTGGATTTTGCTTTTTACCTGCCTAAGCTGTAGAGCAGTGCACTTAGAAATGGTTGAGTCATTAAGTGCCGCCGACTTTCTTTCGGCATTTCGACGTTTCGTCGCCAGGAGGGGGATCCCAAAACGGATTTGGTCAGATAATGGGACCCAATTGGTACTGGGGAGACAACTTTTGAGGCTTTATTACGACTTTCCCGTCGAATGGAAACTGATCCCGCCCCATAGTCCATGGGCAGGAGGAGTTTATGAAAGGATGGTGGGATTGGTAAAAACGGCTTTTCGTCGGAGCTTGGGAAGGGCAACTCCCACCCGGGTCCATCTCCAAACCCTTACCTGCGAGATTGAGGCAATTTTAAACAGCCGACCAATCACATTTGTGTCTGACCTGAAAGATGGTCCTTTGCCTCTCCGCCCATTGGACTTTTTGGCCCCTCTTTCCCAAAATGAGGTGGTCGAACCCGAGGAACCAGACCCAGCTTTCCAACCCTCCTCGTCTGAAAAATTGGCGCACTTGTGGCACGTGACGAATGAGTCACTTCGTCGTTTTTGGAAAATTTGGAGTCGGGAATACCTTTTAATCTTGAGGGGCAGGACCCAAGACACCCATGCTGGTCCCCGACTTTTTGCCCCCGGCCCGCCTAAAATTGGGGACATTGTGCTAATTCAACAGGAGGAAATTCCCCGAAATCATTGGCCTCTCGGGCGAATTGTGGCTCTAATTCCTCCCGATAAGCCGAGAAGCGCAAAAGTGGCAATGGGAAGGGGAAGAGAATTGGAGAGATCGGTGAATCAGCTGGTCCCCTTGGAAGGCACTGGGAATTGGGTGGAAACACCGCCCGAGGCTATTTCCTCCGGTGACAGTACCGAGAGAAGTACCGTATTAAGGGGAAAAGAGAAGGAAAGAGGGAAGGGAAACGCCAAAACTCATTTCACTTGGGCTGACCGCCCACCACTCCCCGAAAATCAGCCCCACGTGGAGGGATCAAAGAGGCCGCCCCGTTTCAATTGGGCCCGCCGCGCTTTTTGAACCCTAAGGCGGAAAACGCAATCGTTTGCTGTGAGGGCATTTGCAGCAGCAGGCGACACTTAGAGCCTTATTTGCTCCCTCTCCCCCCGGACTTATTGGCCAGCGGCTTCGAATGCCACATTTCGTATTCAGTCGCCGGCGAAAAAATATCGTCCCAAACCCAATGTGAACCCGTGGAAGGGTGCAATTTAATTAAGTGTTATTTATGTTGGGAAAGGGTCCTAAATCCCCATTGTTCTCCTTTTATCCTTCCATTTATCCTCGGGACTATTGCCGGAACCATCGGGGTGATTCTAATTGTTGGCTTCTGCCTTTTATGGTCGCTTCGCAGACACGGCATCCGATGCCGTTGGGCTGGGTTTTCAGGACTTTTCCGGAGGGGCAGAAGGCGACCAAGAGACGAGCCGACAGTCGAGTGGAGAGGGGGCCCAATCATCAGTGAAATGGAAGAGGATAGGGAGAGCGAAGCAGTAATACGCCATAGGGAATTGGCCGGCCGATTAAGCCCAGCGTCACCAATCGGAGGGTCCCGTCCTGAGGATTCATCCCAAATTTCACCCCGGGGAACACTTAATGCCAACCGCTTAACTCGCTTAGGTTACGCCTTAGCACCACACTTTCTCGGCCTACTCACATTTTTCTCTTTTTCTCATTGCCTTCCTTCGCCAACGCTGGACTTGAGGTCATTTCCGTGTCAGCGGACACTGAGGAGTGCACGGTCAATCCCAAGGGAACCAAATGCCGATTTAATAGTGTAACTTCCCTCACATTATTACCAATTGGCCAAAAAGTGGAAATGGTGTTCCATACCCCCCACATCGAACCCATGGGAAGCCTATTTTTTGAGCTGAGAGGCTTGTCCTTACAGTGCATTCGGGAAAGTCGCGCATGGACACGGTCTTATCACATTAACATTTCGTCCATTTTGCGCTGCCCCGCGGCTGGGTCTTGCTCTGGGTCCTTCTGTACTAATTTAGGTCCCGACCAGTCGGTTCCCGAGTTAAGCGACAAATTCCCGGGCCTAAACTTTTGCCGAGAGGCCTCAGGATTTATTCGTCGAGGCTGTGTTTCGCCGTTTTACGCGTGCCTTTTCTATCGAATTTATGCCGAACCCATTTCGAATTTCGTTTACGAGGTTTTCGAAGTGCCCAATTTGGCAATTCCATTTAAGGCTGGGGCTCACTCTCGAACTTAAGGGCTCCACTCTTGCCGAAGAATTGATTTTAATGCCGGGAATTACCCACCACTGGCCTACGGCTAATCTGTCCTTAACTTTTTCTCCCGGTGGTCTGCCACCACTGCCATTTTTGGGTGGGACATTCATTGCCAACCAATCGCATGCGGCCTTAGTCACTAAATGGCATTTGGACCTGGAATGCGCATCCAAAAAATTGGCTGAGCAATTAAAGTGTTCACTTTCCCCAGAGGTCTGCCCGATTTGCTATACCCACCACGAGGACGGAGTGACAAAATGTCAATGTCGGACCGAGCATAATTTGGTGAAAATAATGGGCAACCCCCTCTTCAGGCTTCCTAATTCATTTGGTCATTTGCAAGTGGGCTACAGTAATGGCCAAATTTGGAGTGTCTTTCCCTATTCCCCGATTAATTTGATTGTTAAAATGGACGGCACCCACTTAGCCGTTAGGCATTCCTCCTCAAAATGTACAATCACCCCGGGCCGCCTGCTCGGGTGTCACAGTTGCAGGACAGGCGGACGGTTTAATTTTTCTTGTGCTTCCTACCCGGGGAATCATTTGGCAGTGTTGAATGTGCCGACGGCACAGCATGGGTAACCCGATGCACGCCGGGCGGATACCTAAACTCAGTGGTCCTCCCCTGGTCACACCCCGAAGTGAACACTCTTTGTCAAATTGACTGCCTCGGGGAAAAAACAATTTTTAATTTAAAAGGGGTCCTAATGTTTTTCATGGCACGGGAAAATGACTATTCCCCCCTCAGTTCTACTAAAGGAAAGAAGGGCACATATACGGGCGGCATAACATTTCCCCAAATTCAACTGGCACTTTTTCGATCGGTGGGCTCCCTCCCACAGGCCCTATTCGCTGTCGTAATCTGTATCTTATGGGTTTGCCTGTTTCTAATGGCCATCCGTTACTGCCCTTTGTCGGCACTTATGGTGTGTTGTTGTCCCCAAGCGGCGGCGGCTGGTGCGGTGGTATCCCAAAAACAAAAAGGGAGAAGCAAATCCAGCAACCGTTTCCGTACCATATGATTGTACCTCCCTTCTCTCCTCCCCCCCCCCTTTCCCTTTGCTTCCGATCGCTTAACAATTTGACCAATTAAAATGCTTTTCACTTTCCTGTCAGCATCTCTTATAATTTCAGGAAATCCCAAAATTTAAATAAAATGAATCACTCCGCTCCGTCCTACAATCCTTTCAACAACGCGGTTGCTCCATTCCCGTCCCAACCCTTTGTTGTTCCCCAACCGCCAAACGGTTTTTTTTTGGTGGCCCCACAGCAGGGCGGCTCTCACCAGGTTCAACCAATGGCCCCTCCGTCTGCGCGAAATGTCGTCCCTGCTCTTCAACCGGCTCATGACGTCAACACATCCGAATTGAACCACCGCCTGCTGGTGTCGATCAACAAGACTTTGATGGACCAACGGAGCCTGCTGGAACGAGTCGTGGTGCAAATGACGGCCAACCAAATTGGCCGTCAGGTGGGTGGGCCAGTTAGGGGAGGGGGAGACCGGCGCCAGCGTCGTCGGAACAACCAAAATTCCGGACGCCGCCCCGTTCCGTTACGGGACATTCAAGGGGGGCCCCCGGGGTCACATTTTCAGGGAGGCCAGGCTCAGCTCCCGCCAGTTGGCGTTGTGAACAACCCGGTCCTCGCGGATGCGCCAGCGGGTGAAAATGCTCCAATCGAAGCAGCGGACGATTTGGTGGCGGCACCTTCCTCCGGGGCTTCTTCGACTTCACGCGCTGCCTCAGTTTAAAGGGGGGCGGGAGGCTGTCTTCGCCATATTTAAATTTAAGTTATTAATAAATAAATTCTTTTTGGTTTTGGGGGGAATTGGCGACCCCGATTTTTTGGTAAGATAATCACATTTTGAGGATTAATTTTTGTCACTTTTTTCCAAACATTGCTAATCTGGGCCAGGCCCAAACATTCCCTCTCCCCCAAATTAATCCCACAGAAAAATGTATCAGCAAAATGGCACGAATTGTTCAATGTTTTGGCCCGCCACGACTCCTTCCATCTGTTGCCCCCCCCCCGCTTGGCCCGGCCCGAATTGTTCAATGTTTTGGCCGCACGACTCCGTCCATCTGTTGCCCACCCCCCGCTTGGCCCGGCTCGACCAACCAATCAACTCTTCCGCCCACCACAAATCGTCCGTGTACTGTGCCCCGCCCACCCCGATGGCGCTGCTATTTAAGAAGGATGTGCCAATGACTTTTGCGTTCTTGCTTTTCTCACTTTTTCTCCGCTGATCATCAACGACGAATTTCCTCACCCAAATTTTGCCGATTTCAGTTAAAAATAAAAAACACAAAAAAAAAACTTTTCTCATTTGTTCACATTTTTTCCTTGTTTTCCCTTGCTTACAATTTGACCAATTTTGGCGCTCCGCCATTTGGCCCCCTTGCTTTTCCCCTTTCTCGCCTTGCTTTGACCAATTTTGGCATTTGCCATTTGGCCACTCTTCGCCTTTCCCTTTGCGTTGACCAATTTTGGCGTTCCGCCATTTGGCCATCCCTTTGCTTTCTCGCCTTTGCTTCGGCTAACCCTTGGCACTCTCGCCCTCGGCATTTGCCTGCTTTTTCTCGCCTTTGCTCCGGCCGATCCCTTGGGCTTTTCCCTTCGATAGCCATTTCAAACCCCCGCTTTCCCCTGGTCAGCATTCTCCTGCCCCCGGGAAACGGAAACTTTTATTGCTTATTGGTTCTTGAGTGTTCTGCTGAATTCGAGGGCCCCCCCCCCTTCTCTTGGGCGTACCCCCTCCAATTCCCATTTGCTGAACACAGGTCGATTTTGAAAATTTTTTTCACTTTTTTTGGTCAAAAATTTTTTTTGTTTATTTATACATAATGACAGGCCCGTAACCATGGGGGGGGGGGGGGCAAGGGGGGGGCAGTTGCCCCCCCCCCCCCGAAATGAAAAAATTTTCAGTAAAAATAGGGCAATTTTAAAAAATTTTTAGCCAATTTTCTTAGCCAAATGCATTAAAAATTCAAAAATTTTCCCGGCGGCGCCTATCGGCACCGCCGGACCCCCATTTTGCCCTATGTTTGCGCAATTTTAACCAAAAAAGGCAAAAAATAGTCCATTTTGGAGAAAGATGGCTAAAAATTCCATTTTTTGCTCTACGGCGCTGAAAATTTTAAAAGGACTGGGAGAAAAAAAATTCGGCCCGAAGAGCAAAAAAAAAAAAAAGCTCCGGTTTGCCCCTCCCGAAATTTTTTTTCTGGTTACGGGCCTGCATAATGATGAAGATTAAGCATTAATAAAACAATTATGCTAATAAAAAGTATAGTCACGATTTTTTTATTTCAAAAATTTTGCAAAACAATAGAGTCCCCCCCCCCCCCTATGGTTTTTGATAAATTCAAAATCTGTCAATTTTTAAGCAAAAAGGTCCCCCCCACTTTGGTTTTTTTTGTAAAATCAAAATCTTTCACTTTTTTGTTGGTTTATTTTTGTCATTCATAACATCTGTTAAAAAAAACAAATTCTTTATCAAAACTAAAAAAAAAAAATTTGTGAATAAAAAATATGCAATTTGCGTGAAAATTTGGTGCATTTTAACGCGTATTTCTGAAAAAAAAATTCAACTTTTTTGTTCGAATTCGGGCCCGGGGTCCGGAATTGGGGAAATACAAGTTCAGATCGTTACCAGCGCCTCGAAACCCCCAAGAAACTAATTATGAGCACAAAATAAATAAGTTAAATTAGAAACCCCCACATACCTGAACAAGGGGTGCGCCAGGGCGAGGCCCATACGACGGACGATTGGCGCAGGGGGGGGGGGGCGCCAGGACCAATTTTTAGTGTACGAAGGCTTTTCCCCGGCGACGACCTTTTTTTTTTAATTTTTTTGCGGCGCACCCCTTGTTCACCTATGAACCCCCATTCTTCAGGATTGCCTTTTTTTGGGGTTTTGATTTCCCATTTTTTAGGAATTTCTTCGTGCCACCACTTCTTCTGCCACTTACATCATCGCATTAGAATTGAATGTGTCAACAAAATTTGAGCCATTTGAATTAGTGAACGAACGAACCAATGAAAAGCTGACATTGAGCAAAGACGAAGGCTTTTTTAAAGCCGATGTAACTGATGAAGAAGCACAATGGCTTATGTTGAAGCGGTGCCAAATTGGTGGGACGGTTCAGTGGGAGGACGAAAATTCGAACAATTTGAACAACAATGTCCACTTTTGGCTTTACGGGGATTGCATTGGGTGAGTGGCAACAGCTTTTTCTTTTGTTTGTCTCGTCACATTAAAATCGCGCTTAATTTAGGCCATTGTCTCCACCAAAGGCTCTGAAAATGAATCCCGGGCCCAGCGGACAGCGGAATTAAAAGTGAATGAATTATTGGGAAATGATCGGTCATTATGAATGGAAATTTATCTGATAATTGCCCCACGTATTTATTTTGTTTCGTTTTCGTTTGAATACGTTTAATTTGTTTGGATTTTTTGAGACTAACGCAGAAATGATGGGTTTAAAAAAGTGAGTGAAGTTGGCCTTATTTTTCTATTCTTTTCACATAAATGAATTATTCATAATAACATAAATTAATAAAATAAAATAATATTACTTTTTGAAAATAGTTGCTTTTTTATGTTTTGTCAGTTGAATTGTTTATAAATAAGAAAGTGAAATTATGAAGAAAATGCATCAAATAATTCTTTTTATTTATGTTTTTTTTAAAATTTTATTTTCATATGAATGAATTTAATAAATTACAAATTTAACAGAGCTATGTTCTTTCTGTGGGTATACAGACTACAATGATCATTTTAAGATTTAAAAATTAATGGCTAAAAAATTAAAAAAATTCTTTCAAAATTTGTGAAAAGTTTTCATAATCAACAAACTAAAGCTTATAAAAAGAAAAAAATTATGTCATAAAATATGACAGAAAATATGTTCTTTCTATGGTTAGCAGGGCTGGACGTAATTACGGATTACGGCGTTTTAGGAGTTACGGAATACGGGTTACGGTTTTTTGGATTATTCCGTAATTTTGTTCCGTAACTGGCTTTTTTGGATTATACGACACGATTTCTTGTAAGATTAAATCCCGTAAAAATCCCGCTCCCGCTAAAAAATAAAAAAAAAGAGAATTTAAGGTCGAAAATCAGAAAAATTTTTCAAGGCCCATTTTGGATGCCATTTGCTGGCCAAATTGTGAGCCCGCCAATTGGTCCGGCTCAAAGCGCTTTACGCGGACAATGAAATAAAGATGAAAAAGCGTAATAAATACGGAATAATTAATTATTAATATAATCAATTACTCAGAATAATCATATTTAGTTAATTAATTACCTTGTTTTCCCTTTGAAACTGATAAATAGGCCGACAATTGTACAGCAAAAAATGGTGGAACAGAAAGAAATGGCAAAGGATTCTCATTGTTGGTATTTGACAAATGACAAAAATTAATTGTTAATTAATTTTTATTAAAAAAAATAATAAACTAAATAAAATTCTAATTAAATTTTAATTTTTGAACTTATCAAAAGATTGGGTGGTTTTCATTATCAAAATAGACAACAAAAAGAATTCAGCATAATTACAGTGAAGCTGTTCAAATAAATTTTGAATTCGGGGCAATCATTTTTATTTAAATTGAAAAAAAGCAAATTAAACATCCCAAATTAATTGCAAATTTTATTTTTTTTATCCAAAATGAGGTAAAAAGATACTTCTGAAAATTATGTACTAATCAGCCAATTCCATGTATTTTTGATATAAATTTTTAATATTCGCAATTAATCAGATTTAGAAAATTTAAAGAAAAACGATAATTAAAATTAATCACACAAAGGCGAATTGAAGAAGCATTATGAGCTTAGGAACAGTCCGAATCGAAAATATATTTAAAAGGCAAAACAATTCAAAATAATTGTTTAAAATGAGAAATTTAAAATCAAATAGTTTTTTATTGGAAAATTGTCATTGAAAATTACTGCAAATTAGCATTTGCTAATTAGTAATTCAAAAGACTTGTGTCCGTCTTCTTCTGCTATTGATCTCCATCTGGCGACTTTTTCTGGGTCATCTGCCCTTTTGTACGAGGCAATTGCAAAAACTTTATTTAAAAGGTCAGAATTTATGCGATATGCCATTTTCATGCTGAATTTTTTAGTCAAAAAATTAATTTGAACGTTATTATTTTTGCTCGTACATACATTAATTACAGTGCCTAAACTATAATCATTATAAAAATGATCTAATTTTAGCAGATTCATTTGAGAGTTAAATTTATTTTGTCCAATCACATTGAAAAAATGTTTTATTATTTGATCAAAGGCAAACGGGAAAAATGATTATTAAAAAAACAATTTTTTAAATAAATTTATTTTAAAAATCCATCAAAAAAATTTAGTGGAGAAAATGGCAGCGGACAAGAAACAGAAGCAGAAAGGGACGGAGGAGGAGAAGATGAAGCAGAAGCAGAAAAAGACGGTTCGCTTTGACATGGCCGGCATGGAAAGTGCCAAAGAGACACAGCAAAAGGCACGTGGCACAAAAGGTGGGCAAAATGCACGAAATGGCAGCAAAAGGATATAATTAAAGCATTCAATTAAAAATGTGAGCTGATTTTTGGGGATATTTTTTATATATTATTTTTATTATATAATTATTTTCAAGTTTTATGGGGATTTCAAATAAATTAAAAGGTTTTCATTTAATTTGCATTGCTAGTGAGAGAGATTACAGATCATTAGGAATGTCAAAAATATGTGCATAAATATGTAAAAAAAAAAAATCTCGAAATATGTAAGAAAAACCCTAAAATATGTACCAAATATGTAATTAAAATTTTTAAAATTGTTATTTTTGGAAAAAAATTAATTATAGAGGGTAAAATATGCATAAAATGTAACCAAATTAGGTTTATAATCACTTTCAGTATTTAAAAAATTAATATTTGGTATTTTTTAGGGTACATTTTCAAAAAAAAGATTCGTTTTTTTTCACAAGAAATTTCTATAAATTTAAAAAGTTCTCAAAATATTTTTTAAAAAATGAAAATATGAACGAAAAATTTGACGAAATTTGGATTTTTTGAGGATTTCCAAAATTTTCAATAAAAATCCTCTAAATATGTATAAAAAAAAGAAAATAAAATATGTAAATAAAAGTCTCGATTTTTGTTCGCAAACACAAAAAAGAAAGTGTTCCTACTATTTAGAGCATGGAGAAGCCAGGGAAAAAATATGCATTTGCATAAAATTGACATCCCTACAGATCATAAATGTCGGAAAAATATTAAATATAAAAATGAAAAATATTCGAAGCAAAAATTATTTGTTGAAAAACGGAAAAATTAAACACTTTAATTTTTGATTTTTTTGTTCAAATTCAAGTTTTCGATTAGGAATAGTCGAGTGTATGAATCATATTCGTGATCAGTGTCCCAAAAAACCCAGAAATATTTTTTCACGATTTAAAAAAAAAGGAAAAAAATGTGACCAAAAACGTGCTGTTGTGAGTCGTTTCGTAAAACCTTTATTTGGCGTTTTATTCTGAGCAGTGATCAGTAAAAATGCCAATGTATTCAAATATTTTAATAAAAAAGGAGAAATTTAGAGCAATAAAAATTGAGATTCTCTAGAAACTATTGCATTTGCAAATTAAGTACATTTTAAGCATTTCAGAGGTAAAGCACATACGATTTTCGTAAGAAGTGATTCGGAATCGGTTTTTTAAAATTTTTGGAATTTTCAGTCTTGAGGGGTGTGTTTTTTTTCGTTTTTATTTAAAAGGAATTCTCAAAGAATACAGAAAAGCAAAAAATAAAAAATTACATTTTAAAGTTTTTAATTTATGAAAGCCAATATATTCTTTTTTATTTATGAATATTGACGTTAAAAAAGATAATTAAACGAATAAAAATCCGCATCACAATCAAAGTTAAAAATGAACAATTAGCATTCTTAAGTATCATTCGATTTCTCCTCTCCCCCACCTTTTCCCCTCCCTCCCCCACCTTTTTCCCCTCCCTCCCCCACACTTTTCCCTTCTCCCCCCACACTTCCCCTCCCTCTTCCATCCTTTTTACCTTCTCCCCCAAATTTTCCCTTCTTCCACACTTTTCCCTTCCCTCCCCCACACTTCCCCTCCCTCTTCCACCTTTTTACCTTCTCCCCCAAATTTTCCCCTCTTCCACACTTTTCCCTTCCCTCCCCCACCTTTTCTCCTCCCTCCCCCACACTTTTCCCCTCTCTCTTCCACCGTTTTCCCCTCCCTCTTCCACTCTTTTCCCCTCTCCCGCAATTTTTCCCCTCCCTCTTCCACCCTTTTCCCCTCTCCCCCAACTTTTCCCCTCCCTCCCCCACACTTTCCCTTCCCTCCCCCACACTTTTCCCCTCCCTCCCCCACACTTTTCCCTTCCCTCCCCCACACTTTCCCCTCCCTCCCCCACCTTTTTCTCCTCCCTCCCCCACACTTTTCCCCTCTCCCCCACCTTTCCCCTCCCTCCCCCACCTTTTTCTCCTCCCTCCCCCACACTTTCCCCTCCCCCCTCCACCCTTTTCCCCTCCCTCCCCCACACTTTTCCCCTCCCTCCCCCACACTTTTCCCCTCCCTCCCCCACCTTTTTCTCCTCCCTCCCCCACACTTTTCCCCTCTCCCCCACCTTTTCCCCTCCCTCCTCCACCTTTTCCCTTCCCTCCCCCCACACTTTTCCCTTCCCTCCCCCACACTTTTCCCTTCCCTCCCCCACACTTTTCCCTTCCCCCCCCCACCCTTTTCCCCCCCCTCCCCCACCTTTTTCCTCCTCCCTCCCACACACTTTTCCCCTCTCCCCCACCTTTTCCCCTCCCTCCCCCACCCTTTTCTCCTCCCTCCCCCACACTTTTCCCTTCCCTCCCCCCCACTTTTCCCCTCCCCCCCCCCCCCTTTTCCCCTCCCCCCCCCCCCCTTTTCCCCTCCCTCCCCCACCTTTTTCTCCTCCCTCCCACACACTTCTCCCCTTCCCCCCCCCTCTTCCCCTCCCTCCCCCACCTTTTTCTCCTCCCTCCCCCACCCTTTTCCCCTCCCTCCCCCACACTTTTCCCTTCCCTCCCCCACACTTTTCCCTTCCCTCCCCCACACTTTTCCCTTCCCTCCCCCACCTTTTTCTCCTCCCTCCCACACACTTTCCCCTCCCCCCCACCTTTTCCCCTCCCTCCCCCACCTTTTTCTCCTCCCTCCCCCACACTTTTCCCTTCCCTCCCCCACACTTTTCCCTTCCCTCCCCCACACTTTTCCCTTCCCTCCCCCACACTTTTCCCCTCCCTCCCCCACCTTTTTCTCCTCCCTCCCACACACTTTTCCCCTCTCCCCCACCTTTTCCCCTCCCTCCCCCACCTTTTTCTCCTCCCTCCCCCACACTTTTCCCTTCCCTCCCCCACACTTTTCCCTTCCCTCCCCCACACTTTTCCCCTCCCTCCCCCACCTTTTTCTCCTCCCTCCCACACACTTTTCCCCTCTCCCCCACCTTTTCCCCCCCCCCCCCCCCCTTTTTCTCCTCCCCCCCCCCCACTTTTCCCTTCCCTCCCCCACACTTTTCCCTTCCCTCCCCCACACTTTTCCCCTCCCTCCCCCACCTTTTTCTCCTCCCTCCCACACACTTTTCCCCTCTCCCCCACCTTTTCCCCTCCCTCCCCCACCTTTTTCTCCTCCCTCCCCCACACTTTTCCCCTCTCCCCCACCCTTTTTCCCCTCCCTCCCTCATCTTTTCTCCTCACAAATCAGCCCCTTCCACATAATTTTCCTGCACTTTGCCATCATTACCCAAATATTTGTTTTTAATCCCTTTTTGATTTGTCTCTTTTGACATTGCATGAAAATGCCATTGTTTTTTTTTTTGATTTTCTGTCTCCTTCCATACATCGAAACATCATTCATTTTGCAGATTTTTTGCCCTTATTTTAATGAAGCAAAACTGAGTAAAATATTAAAACATTTTTTAATTTACAATTTCCTTGAAGATTCTTAATACTTAAAGCCTAACCTAACTAATTCTAATTAATTACTTACCAAATATTTCTCAAAAATGAGTCAACCCACTAACAAATCTCTGTCATCTTCCGACGGAAGCACCAGTAAATATTTAATTTAAATGGATAATAGATACTTATTTGTGATCCTAATTTGTTTTGCTTTTCAGCCCGAACCAAATCCGCCGCACTTTCTTGGGACGACGAATTCAAAGCGTCGTCTGAATCGGTTGTGCCACCAAAAGTTAGAAATAATAAGAATCAATTTATGAATAAAATCAAATTTCACTTAAATTTTTTAAAATAATTTCTCTTTTTAAAGGCAAGAGAATGGCTGTCAATTATCGAACGAGAAAACCGCGAGAAGGACAAAAAGCAGGTGAATTTGCATAAACAAATGAATAAACAAACAATTAAATTTATTAACACAAAGACAAATTAAAGAAAAAAAATTTTA
>SIJG01000097.1:484761-532127 GCA_023374025.1 Heterodera schachtii | reverse complement strand
TACGGAGTTTTCAAGGTCGCTGATCACGAATTTGACATCTATTTTGACCAATTTCTAATCCCGAACTCGAACTCGTACAAAAATTTAAAATTTGAATTTTCTGATTTTTTGTTCAAATTTAGGTTAGGAAATAAGAATTAGTCAAAATAATTGAAAGATTCGTGATCAGGGACTCAAAAAACCCCCGGGACCAAATTTTCATAACCATACATTAAAAAAATTTTACAACCAAAAGGCCCCCCCCCCCCTTTTGTTTTTACTTTTTGATAAATTTCAAAATGTACCGTCTTTAAAGTAGCGCCGGGAATGTTTAATTGTCACTCACAGCAAAGGAAATGAAATTGTCATATCCCAGCTGGAGTTCGATTTGCTGTTAAAAGTTCTTTCTTCGCTGAATTCTCTCCAATAATCTCCCATGTTGTTTTTTTGGCGAGACAATTCGAAAAGTTGCCGAACATTTGCATTCCCAAGTTTTGTCTTAATGACAATTAATTATTAATTACTTTATTAATTAGCACTTAATTTGCACCTTCTTTTGGTCCAGCACACAAAAGATAAAAGCCCAACCAACCATTTCTCATTGTCAGTGCTTCCATTTTTCCCTCTTTTTTGTGCCCATATTTTCCATGGTAATCCTTTGTTGAATGTGCACAATTTAACTTTTATGTTCACTCCCAATGATTTCTCTCGCAAATTCTGACACTTTTTCAATGTCTATCGAAATTTTTCCATTGGATTTGCTTTAACCCAAAATGGATTTCTCTGTTTTTTCATCTTTCACTGTGACATCAATGGCTAATGTCAATTTGTCCTCTTCTCTGTTGTAGAAGCCATTGCTCGAGTCTATCAATTCCTTAATTTTAATGATTTTTTTTTCAGTTAATTGTGAATATTAGTTGGTCATTTTCTTTGAATTTGCACTCACTGCAAAGGAAATGAAATTAACGAATCCCAAGCCTGTCGATTTATTGTTTAAAACACGGTCACAAACTGTCCCAATCGAATTGTCCACCCCATTTTTTCGTGAAATAATTCGAAAAGTTGCCGAACGAACGATGCAGTGCCAATACAAATCTTAATGGTAATTAATTATCGTTGTTAATCAGCACTAATGAATAGTTAATTTTGCACCTTCTTCTGGAGCATCGCACAAAAGGTAAATGCTCAACCATTTCTCATTGTCGTCAGTGTTTCCCGTTTTCGTTTTTATTTTTGCCCATATTTTCCATGAAAGTCCATTTATGTACTCGACTGCTCCCATTTTCCTCTCGTGCAAATTCGGACAGTTTTACAATATCCATTAATAATGTTCCAAATGTCCAAATTCGGCGGTGACTCGGAAATTGCAGTCTGGGTACAGTAAGCCATCGGAAATCGCACAAAAATTCGGATTGGTATGGTACTGTTCAATGCCGATCACTTCGTTTGTTGTTAAAATGCCGAATGGAACTGTAAATATGTAAAAGACTGGTGAATATTTGAAAAAAAAAACTAAGAAAAATTTATTAAAATAATTAAATTAAAATCCAAAAAATAGGCGGATTAAATTAAACTCGCCTCTTTTGCGTCTCCGTCCCCCACCAAAAAATGCACATCCGAATGCTCACCCGTGCTCATCAAATGTTTCATTCGTTCTACCGACGATGGCATTTATCGAAAACAAAAATTGCAATAAGTGTCTTAATTAACTGTGAATTGAGGCACGTTTAAAAGGATGAAACATGAAAAAAAATGAATTTTAGTTTTTTTTAAGTTTCTTCGAAATTTTTGGCCAAAAAGAATTTGCTTAATGAAATTCCATATTGTTTAAAAGAAATTTGTCAAATTTTAGTGGCATTATGCCAATTTTTATGTTTTTTTTTTCATATTTCCTTTTGTCTTGGTGAAATTTTAATTTTGAAACAGTGCTTTTATCAATTTAATCAAAAAAATTTTCAATCGCTAAGTAGTGCCGACCAAAATGGAAACAAAACAGTGATTTGTTTGTAAGTTTCAAAATTTTTGCACTATTCCTTTTAATTTTTTTTTTTTTTTTTGAGTTTGTGTAAGAGTTGAGACAGCGAAAGTCAGACACTTAACATCGAAAGCATGTGAAAAGAATCGATAAAATCGATTTTAGACCAGGGAAAGGATTGGATAAAAAACAGCAGGCAGAGAAACATAATTGAGAAGAAATTTAAAAATTGTTTTTATTTTGAATAAACTAACAAATAAAACAGCAAAACACAAGAATTGAGTTTTTTAGTAAAATTAATAATTGTTTGATTGAGCCAAAATAGGAAAAAAGTTTACCCGGCGGCGGACCCTTAAAATCCTAATTAAATATCGGTCATATGGCCCGGAGTCTAAAATGGCAAAAATATATACCAATCGATAGCTCTCAGGCTGTAATTGAAGAATCCGAAAGAATTTTTTGCGGCAACCAATCCCTGAAGCGTTACAGACCCGGGAATAAAGTGGCAAATGGCTTTGGGACTGAACCATCCAACTGCTGGTAAAAACGCATGGAATTGCGACAAATTAGTTCGTTGGATTTATCCAATATTTCACTTCAAAAATCACACAAATGTACCCAATTTTGAACAGTGCAAATTAATGTTTTTTATCTTGTAAAGCATAAAAAGATAAAAATATGTTTTTACGATGCAAAACTTAAAGAGAAGAGAACAGAGATAATTTGAATTTAATCCTTCTTCTTTTTTTGATCATTCAGCAAAATACTGACCCAAATATATTTTCTCATACACAAGGGGCAACAAAAATGTACAATTCAGATGTACAGAAGCCTACAGTATCTTGACGTTTTTTGCACCAAAATTTAAAATTTTTTTATTGGTCTATTTAAAAATCTAAATTATTATATATTTCTGTTTGTTTCATGCCTTTTTGCTTTTTGGACATAATTGTTAGGGCTCCTAATTTTATGTAAGAAAAATCATGTAAATAAAATCTGTATTAAAAATGCTAAAATATGTACGAAATATGTATAAAAATCCAAAATCCCCAAATTTGTACAAAAATATGTAAATAAAATTTTTTAAATTTTTTATTTTTTGGAAAAAAATTCTTCGTAAAAATTCAACCTTCTTTTAAAATTTCTGTGACTTCAAAAATCGTACAAATAAAACTGAGAATAATTTTGAATCAACAATTTCAAATTGAATTGAATGTAACCATTTTTTAAAAAATTTATAATGATTTTTAATTTATTTAATTAATTGGACTAATTAAATGGGGTTTTTAATGAATATTATAAATTTTAATGATTCATAAGCGTTCCAAATAAGTGTTATTTAAAAATTCCTTTTTATCACTTAAATAATCCACACTGTAGGTTAATTTGAGTTTAGTTTTTAAGTATGAATTTTTTAATTTAGTATTTGTAAAAATTTATGAGCAAATTTTCCATTTTTTATTTGCATGTTTTGTGATTTTATGCATGTTTTAGGAACCTACTTATTTATTGGTCAACCTGTAAAATAATTTTGCTTCAATTAAAAAAAAATTAATTATTTTATTTATGAATATTTGTAATTTTTCAAATTTATTTAATACATAAAATTCATAAAACAAATTTTAATGATTGGGTTCACCAAGGATTACTTTTAAAAATTATGGCAAATTTGTCCCCTTCTTTGTCGTAATAGTCTTTGCTCTGGTCCAACAATTCCTTAATTATGTTCATTTTGATTTTCATTATTTATATGCCATTTTAATTAAAACTGACCGAAAATGGAATGAAATCATCGAATCCAATTTTGTTGTTCGATTTCAAGGCAACAGATTGGACTTCGACTGACTTTTTGAAGTCATTCACCAAAAAATCCATACCACTTTCTTGGGAGTAAATTGTAAAGATCGCCGAATATGTCGCCGAAAGGTTAGGAGAGCCCTATTTCTCGGCATTTGAACCAGTTCAAAAACCGGTTTAAAGTTGAAGCACGTTAAATCGCTTAATCGTTTTTAGCGCATAAGAAAAGCTACAAAAATAATTTTTTGTTTGTTTTTGCGTCTGGGCCCTATTATGAATAATATTTATCCAAGTTTATTCTAATTAAATAAAAAGAATAATTTAAGAACAAATTAAAAAAGCTGACTCATCGGATGAGCTTGATGAGACAATTAAAACGCTGGAAAATCATTGTGCTGAATTGAGTGTGGCATCGGCTGGTCTTTACTTGGAACGGTCATTTACAAGCAAAACAAATCAATCAATTCATACATTCATTCATTTAATTATTAATTTAATTAGTAATTAATTAGTAACTAATTAAGATGCCCAAATGCAATTGTGCCGTTGAAATGGATGGTCCACTTCCCGTCGCTGACATTGACACAGATAATGATGACTCAAATGAAGAATTGAAATTTCATTGTCCCGAATGCCATTACGAAATGTGTCGCAATTGCAATGAAAAATGGGCAGAAGAACACAATAATTTGGCATGCGAACAGTTCGCCAAACAACAAAATCATGAAGGATATCTCAAGTAGTGTAAAAAATAAAAATTAATTAATATGGATGCGATTTTTAGGCACAAAAAATCGCAAAATAGGCATTAAATAGGCACAAAAATTCTCGAATAGGCACTAAAATAGACAAAACAAAATTTTTTATTAAAGCTTTTTAGGTAGCAAAACACGTAAAAATTAATATAAAATTTATTTTGCCCATATTTGAATTGTTTTAAAGTTGTTTTTGATTAAAATAATTTTTTAAACCAAAAATTTTCAGGAAGAAAAAATAATTAATTTTTGGGGACGAATTTTTGTGAAAAAATTTTTCAATTCTTAGGGGTGTGTTTTATTAATTTTTTTCAGGTCGCTTCTTAGGGGTGTATTTTCATTTTTATTGCATTTTGTTAAGGATTTTCTGAAAATCCTGAAAAAGACACCAAAAATTGCGAAATAGTTCACAAAAATAGGCATTAAACGCAAAAAGAAAATCTGTTAACAAATTGCAATCAAATTTTAGATTTCTCCCCCTGGCGGCGCCTACCGGCGCCGCCGGACTACAAAAATTTATTATTTTATAAAAATTGGCAAATTCGCAAAATTTGGCCATTTTGTACAAAATCTGTGCGCAAATTGCATTCAAATTTTTAAAAATTCGCCAAAAAAACAGTGTAAAACAAAAAATTCGCCGATAGGGAAAAATTTAACTAAAAAATTCACGGTCACGGTCACGAAAATCGTGAATTTCACGGGTTTTTTGGATCACGGTCACGGTCACGATTCACGGTACCAATTCACGATTCACGTAGTCAATTCAAAAATCAAAAAAACATTTCGCATTTATCAACCTCCGCTTTCTGCATTTTAAGCCCAGCAAACTTCTTCCTTACAATATCTCGTCGCCGCCGTGCCTTAAAAATTTATTAACTCGGCTCAATTAAAGATTTCTTAAACATCCCTCAAATAATATTTAAAAAATGAATTGATTCAGCGGTTCATATTAGTGATGTCAAGGAATTTGTTTCAATTGATGAAATATGTACGTATCCTGGAGCAGAAAATTAGTTAAAATTTTTATTAATTTATTAAAATCATATTTTCATAAAATTTAAATATAAAATTAAAAAACATCATATTTCAATTCTGTCCAAATTTTAATAAAAATAAAGTTTTCAATTATATTAATGGTTGTGAAAACAAGAGAAAAATGTTAAATTATTTAAAAATGTTGATTAATATTTTTCTTCTGGCTTTTTCCAAATACCCCAAAAATATCAAAATATTGATTTAAAACTTGAAAAAATGTTTAATGCATAGATTATTTTTTATTAAAATGATTATTCCATAAAATTCTCACCAAAATAAAGCGGAAGAAAAAATATTAAATGAGTATAAATCTAAAATTTTTGTTATTTTTTAAATTAATTTAAAACAACGATAAATTAATAATTTGTTGAAAATTTTCGGCGGACACCAAAATGAATATTTTAAGATTAAAAATAAATATTAAGTTAAGACAGCGATTTCATGTTAGGTCAACATGTTTTGAAATTTTTTTATTAATGACATCAACGGTATAAATCTTTTTTACCCATAAATTATAATTTACACCTAAAGCCCTTTTAATGGTAAATCCCAAAAAGCTGAGAGGAACGGGACTAACAAGAAACAAGAACTTTAATATATTAGTAAGAATTGGGGATGGCATCTGTGAGGAAAATAATTGTTTAACAAATTGGGAAAGACTAAAAATATTTTAAAGAAAAACAAATTATTTTTCAATATTTCATGATTGAATTTTACTAGTACTTGAAAAATTATAAACAATTAATTTTAGGTGCAAAACCAACTAACAAATTGAGCAAAATCTCAAATAAATTTTCCCCTTCGCTGCAAAGAAAATATAATGTGATACCGACAGGCTTAAACTTCGTCCAAAAAAAAAAAAATTCAAAAACGTTGACCTAAGCAAAGAAAAGTGATTTAGTCACCGGACTGTAAATTTTTTTTTATAACCCGATCTCAAGAAAAAGGGAAAAAAGCAGCTTCAATAAATCCATAAATCATTATTGTAATAGCCAAAAGATAAACAATAAGAAACATGCTAAAAACAGACAAGTCAATGGGAGGATAATCCAATAAAGAGACTTTTCGCAGATCGGGAATTATTTATGATTTGTCTCCTCTATTTTTGCTTCTTTCACGGTGACATCAAAGGCCAATGTCACTTTGTCCTCTTTTTTGTCATACAATCCTTTGCTCGGGTCCATCAATTCCTTAATTGGTCATAATTGGTTCAATTAAGGGAAAGTTTAATTGTCACTTACAGCAAATGAAATGAATTTGACACATCGATACATGTTTTCATTGTCAAAAATAAGGTCAACAAATTTTTGTTTGAAATCCAACACTCCGTTCTTTTGTGAGACAATTCGAACATTTCCCGAACATTTGCAACTCCAATTTTCTACTCAATGCAAATTAATTACTATTATTATTAATTAGCATTTAATTTTCCACCTTTTTCTGGAGCATCACACAAAAGGGAAATGTACAACCATTTCTCATTACTGTCAAGTGCTTCCATTTTTTGGACTTATTTGTGCAAATATTTTCCATGGAAATCCTTTGATGTACACAGTTTCACTTTTATGTTCACTCCCAATGATTTCTCGCGCAAATTCCGACACTTTTTCAATTTCCATCGAAATTGTTCCATTGGATTTGTTGTGAAAGTAAATGCATTTGTCCATTTTTGGTTCATCAACAGTTATGACATCAATGACCAATGTCACTTTGTCCTCGCTTTTGTTGTAAAAACCATTGCTCGGCTCCATCAATTCCTTAATTGCATATAATTATATTAATTAATGAAATATGTTCAATTGGGACTCACCACAAATGAAATGAAATTTCCGAATCCAATATTGTTTGATTCATTGTCCAAAACATGGTCACAAAATGTCCCAATCGAATTGTCCGCCCCTTTCTTTTGCGAGACAATTCGAAAAGTTGGCGAAACTTTGCAACTCCAATTTCCATCTCAATGGCAATTAATCATTATAATTATTATTAATTAGCATTTAATTTTCCACCTTTTTCTGGAGCATCACACAAAAGGTAAAAGCCCAACCATTTCTCATTATTGTCAATGCTTCCATAATTCTCTTCTATTTGTGCAAATATTTTCCATGGAAATCCTTTGATGTACACAGTTTCACTTTTATGTTCACTCCCAATGATTTCTCGCGCAAATTCCGACACTTTTTCAATTTCCATCGAAATTGTGCCGTTTGATTTGCTTTGATTCAAAATGCATTTGTCCATTTTTGGTTCATCAACAGTTATGACATCAATGACCAATGTCACTTTGTCCTCGCTTTTGTTGTAAAAACCATTGCTCTGGTCCATCAATTCCTTAATTGCATGTAATTATGTCAATTAAAGAAATATGTATAATTAGCACTCACCGCAAAAGTAATGAAATTATTGAATCCCCTGACATTTGATTCATTGTCAAAATCATGGTCAATAAGTGTACAAGTGGAATTCTCCGCTTCGCTCTTTTCCGATACAATTCGAAGTGTTGCAGAAAAAACACAGTTCGATGATCTTTCTATCATTGTTTAAAAATTAATTTTTATTTTTTTAATATTTAATAAAATTGTACCTTTTTTTGCATCGCACCATAAGTAAAATCCCAAACATTTCTCATCAGTGCCTTCTATCTTTTCTTGTATTTCTGCTTCAATTTTCCATGCCAATCCTTTTATCTCCACGGCATCACTGAATCGGCAACTCCAGACAGACTCTCCCGCAAATTCCGACACTTTTTCAATTTCCAATGCGACTGTACATTTTTTGTTGCCCTTGGCTTTGTTCCAATTAAAAATTCGGCCATGTTTTCCTCTCGTGCAAATTCGGACAGTTTTACAATATCCATTAATAATGTTCCAAATGTCCAAATTCGGCGGTGACTCGGAAATTGCAGTCTGGGTACAGTAAGCCATCGGGAATCGCGCAAAAATTCGGATTGGTATGGTACTGTTCAATGCCGATCACTTCGTTTGTTGTTAAAATGCCGAATGGAACTGTAAATATGTAAAAGACTGGTGAATATTTGAAAAAAAAAACTAAGAAAAATTTATTAAAATAATTAAATTAAAATCCAAAAAATAGGCGGATTAAATTAAACTCGCCTCTTTTGCGTCTCCGTCCCCCAACAAAAAATGCACATCCGAATGCTCACCCGTGCTCATCAAATGTTTCATTCGTTCTACCAAAGTTTACCCGACGGCGGACCCTTAAAATCCTAAATTTAAAAAAAACGGAGGTAAATATCGGTCATATGGCCCGGAGTCTAAAATGGCAAAAATATATACCAATTGATAGTATGTCGCCGAAAGGTTAGGAGAGCCCTATTTCTCGGCATTTGAACCAGTTCAAAAACCGGTTTAAAGTTGAAGCACGTTAAATCGCTTAATCGTTTTTAGCGCATAAGAAAAGCTACAAAAATAATTTTTTGTTTGTTTTTGCGTCTGGGCCCTATTATGAATAATATTTATCCAAGTTTATTCTAATTAAATAAAAGAATAATTTAAGAACAAATTAAAAAAGCTGACTCATCGGATGAGCTTGATGAGACAATTAAAACGCTGGAAAATCATTGTGCTGAATTGAGTGTGGCATCGGCTGGTCTTTACTTGGAACGGTCATTTACAAGCAAAACAAATCAATCAATTCATACATTCATTCATTTAATTATTAATTTAATTAGTAATTAATTAGTAACTAATTAAGATGCCCAAAATGCAATTGTGCCGTTGAAATGGATGGTCCACTTCCCGTCGCTGACATTGACACAGATAATGATGACTCAAATGAAGAATTGAAATTTCATTGTCCCGAATGCCATTACGAAATGTGTCGCAAATGCAATGAAAAATGGGCAGAAGAACACAATAATTTGGCATGCGAACAGTTCGCCAAACAACAAAATCATGAAGGATATCTCAAGTAGTGTAAAAAATAAAAATTAATTAATATGGATGCGATTTTTAGGCACAAAAAATCGCAAAATAGGCATTAAATAGGCACAAAAATTCTCGAATAGGCACTAAAATAGACAAAACAAAATTTTTTATTAAAGCTTTTTAGGTAGCAAAACACGTAAAAATTAATATAAAATTTATTTTGCCCATATTTGAATTGTTTTAAAGTTGTTTTTGATTAAAATAATTTTTTAAACCAAAAATTTTCAGGAAGAAAAAATAATTAATTTTTGGGGACGAATTTTTGTGAAAAAATTTTTCAATTCTTAGGGGTGTGTTTTATTAATTTTTTTCAGGTCGCTTCTTAGGGGTGTATTTTTCATTTTTATTGCAATTTTGGTAAGGATTTTTCTGAAAATCCTGAAAAAGACACCAAAAATTGCGAAATAGTCACAAAAATAGGCATTAAACGCAAAAAGAAAATCTGTTAACAAATTGCAATCAAATTTTAGATTTCCCCCCCTGGCGGCGCCTACCGGCGCCGCCGGACTACAAAAATTTATTATTTTATAAAAATTGGCAAATTCGCAAAATTTGGCCATTTTTGTACAAAATCTGTGCGCAAATTGCATTCAAATTTTTAAAAATTCGCCAAAAAAACAGTGTAAAACAAAAAATTCGCCGACAGGGAAAAATTTAACTAAAAAATTCACGGTCACGGTCACGAAAATCGTGAATTTCACGGGTTTTTTTGGCACGGTCACGGTCACGATTCACGGTACCAATTCACGGTCACGGTCACGATTCACGGGGTCAATTCAAAAATCAAAAAAACATTTTGGAAAAACTTTAAATTTAAAAGCGATGTGGAGGGAGACCCGAATGTTCTCGTTATAAAAGCGAATGCATATGCAACAGGGGTGGGACAACTCTCGCCTCTCGACAACTCTCGCGTTTTTTGGGACTCTCGCCAAACTATCGTTCTCGTCTTCTTGGTGACTCTCGTCTCTCGCCAACTCTCGCTCTCGTCTTTTTGGTGACTCTCGTCTCTCGCCAAACTCTCGCTCTCGTCTTTTTGGTGACTTGGTGACTCTCGTCTCTCGCCAAACTCTCGCTCTCGTCTTTTTGGTGACTCTCGTCTCTCGCCAAACTCTCGCTCTCGTCTTTTTGGTGACTCTCGTCTCTCGCCAAACTCTCGCTCCGTCTTTTTGGTGACTCTCGTCTCTCGCCAAACTCTCGCTCTCGTCTTTTTGGTGACTCTCGTCTCTCGCCAAACTCTCGCTCTCGTCTTTTTGGTGACTCTCGTCTCTCGCCAAACTCTCGCTCCGTCTTTTTGGTGACTCTCGTCTCTCGCCAAACTCTCGCTCTCGTCTTTTTGGTGACTCTCGTCTCTCGCCAAACTCTCGCTCTCGTCTTTTTGGTGACTCTCGTCTCTCGCCAAACTCTCGCTCTCGTCTTTTTGGTGACTCTCTTCTCTCGCCAAACTCTCGCTCTCGTCTTTTTAGTGACTCTCGTCTCTCGCCAAACTCTCGCTCTCGTCTTTTTGGGGACTCTCGTCTCTCGCCAAACTCTCGCTCTCGTCTTTTCTGAGACAAGTCACACCTCTGATATGCAACCTATGAGCAACCTCTGTACAGGTGATGCGACCGACATTTGCAGCGCCCATATATTCGCCTTTATCAACCTCCGCTTTCTGCATTTTAAGCCCAGCGAACTTCTTCCTTACAATATCTCGTCGCCGCCGTGCCTTAAAAATTTATTAACTCGGCTCAATTAAAGATTTCTTAAACATCCCTCAAATAATATTTAAAAAATGAATTGATTCAGCGGTTCATATTAGTGATGTCAAGGAATTTGTTTCAATTAATGAAACATACGTATCCTGGAGCAGAAAATTAGTTCAAATTTTTATTAATTTATTAAAATCATATTTTCATAAAATTTAAATATAAAATTAAAAAACATCATATTTCAATTCTGTCCAAATTTTAATAAAAATAAAGTTTTCAATTATATTAATGGTTGTGAAAACAAGAGAAAAATGTTAAATTATTTAAAAATGTTGATTAATATTTTTCGTTTTTCTGGCTTTTTCCAAATGCCCCAAAAATATCAAAATATTGATTTAAAACTTGAAAAAATGTTTTAATGCATAGATTATTTTTTATTAAAATGATTATTCCATAAAATTCTCACCAAAATAAAGCGGAAGAAAAAATATTAAATGAGTATAAATCTAAAATTTTTGTTATTTTTTAAATTAATTAAAAACAACGATAAAATTAATAATTTGCTGAAAATTTTCGGCGGACACCAAAATGAATATTTTAAGATTAAAAATAAATATTAAGTTAAGACAGCGATTTCATGTTAGGCCAACATGTTTTGAAATTTTTTTATTAATGACATCAACGGTATAAACCAGGGATGGCACGGAATCAGAGAAATTTCTGACATTTTTTGGGGTCGGTATTCCGACTTCCAACTTGCGAAATTTTTTTAATTCCTTGGGATTCCATCCTTGGTCTAAACCAGTGATGTTGATCGTTTCGTGTTTCATGTTTGTATTTTTCGTATTTTTAAGGCATTTTGTGTTCGTATTTCGTATTTACTGTACGGCCTAAATGAACTGTGTCCCAGAATTTGATTGCGACTATTTTCACATTATATTTTTTGCCCATAAAATATAATTTACACCTAAAACCCTTTTAATGGTAAATCCCAAAAAGCTGAGAGGAACGGGACTGACAAGAACTTAATACGTGGTGAGTCGAAGTGACAAAAGTGCGAATGTGGTCAAAGTGACAAAAGTGCGAATGAGTGGTGATCAGAGGGGGCGGGTCATTTCAGTACGGAAGATTTATTTAAATAATTTAATTAGGTAATTAATTATTTTAATCTATTAATAGATTTGCTGACTATAATTATAATTTAGATTTATTATTTATTATTTCCCAAACAATATATTTTTGTGAGGGAAATACATTGCCCCAAAAAAGACTTGAACCAAACCTGAAAAACTATCTTATAATTCATCTAAAAACCTGAAACAATTCTTGCTTGCATAACTTTGTGTGCTGATCAAAAAATGCTCTTACACCAACTTGATCAGATCACTCCTTCCTAGTGACCGGGACACCCAAAATACACTGAAAATCGGGGAAATTTTCGAAATCCCTAGGGGGTTGGGAAATTTTTTATAGAAAAAATGGGCAAGCCCACTGACAAGAGCACAAAAATTGCTACCGAATTGCTTTTGGAATGGTGGTTCTACGATTTGTATATAGAAAGTTATACTTGGTTGAATATTTGATCACCGTAAAAATGATCAATTTTTGATCAGTGCTATAACTTTTTGTAGAAGCATCCAAATTAAACAATCTTGGTATCTTTTGATAGCCCTAAGTGTCCTCTATTTACCTGTAAAATTTTCAAAAAATTTGGTTGTGTTTAAAAAAAGTTGTGGCTTGTAAATTACAAAAATTGATTTGGTAAACCTTTTTGATCACAACTTCTTTGAAACTCAACGAAATTTTTTGAAATTTTACAGGAAAATAGAGGATACTCAGGGCTATCAAAAGTTACCAAGAATGTTTAATTTGGATGCTTCTATAAAAAGTTATGGTGCATGAATTTTATCAAATTATTCTATGGTCGTGTCTTTTTTTATGGTCGTGTAAACTGAAATAAAGCCAAATATATTTATTATTAATAGATTGTTTTTCAATTATCAATTAATTAATTAAATTATTTAAATAAATCTTCCGTACTGAAATGACCCGCCCCCTCTGATCACCACTCATTCGCACTTTTGTCACTTTGACCACATTCGCACTTTTGTCACTTTGACCACATTCGCACTTTTGTCACTTCGACCTAGCACCAACTTAATATATTAGTAAGAATTGGGGATGGCATCTGTGAGGAAAATAATTGTTTAACAAATTGGGAAAGACTAAAAATATTTTAGAGAAAAACAAATTATTTTTTAATATTTCATAATTGAATTTTACTAGTACTTGAAAAATAAACAATTAATTTTTAGGTGCAAAACCAACTAACAAATTGAGCAAAATCTCAAATAAATTTTCCCCTTCGCTGCAAAGAAAATATAATGTGGTAGACACGTCAATAGGAGGATAATCCAATAAAGCGACTTTTCGCAGATCGGGTATTATTTATGATTTGTCTCCTCCATTTTTGCTTCTTTCACGGTGACATCAATGGCCAATGTCAATTTGTCCTCTTTTTTGTCATACAATCCTTTGCTCGGGTCCATCAATTCCTTAATTGATCATAATTGGTTCAATTAAGGGAAAGTTTAATTGTCGCTTACAGCAAATGAAATGAATTTGACACATCGATACATGTTTTCATTGTCAAAAATAAGGTCAACAAATTTTTGTTTGAAATCCAACACTCCGTTGTTTTGTGAGACAATTCGAACATTACCCGAACATTTGCAACTCCAATTTTCTACTCAATGCAAATTAATTACTATTATTATTAATTAGCATTTAATTTTCCACCTTTTTCTGGAGCATTACACAAAAGGGAAATGTACAACCATTTCTCATTACTGTCAGTGCTTCCATTTTTTGGACTTATTTGTGCAAATATTTTCCATGGAAATCCTTTGATGTACACAGTTTCACTTTTATGTTCACTTCCAATGATTTCTCGCGCAAATTCCGACACTTTTTCAATTTCCATTGAAATTGTTACATTGGATTTGTTGTGAAAGGAAATGCATTTGTCCATTTTTGGTTCATCAACAGTTATGACATCAAATTCGATTTCTTCATTTAAAAAAATTGAATGACCCCGACATTTCCCAACTCCAATGCCGAATATGCAATTCTCTCATCATTTTCACTTTTTGTCACATCTGTTGAGTAAATTTCTTTCATTTTTGGGTCAGTATTTTGCTTATTTGTTAGATAAAAATTATATGGGAAAATGGAGATGGATGAGGGGGAAGATAAGCAAATCCAATTCAAATTTGTTTCACTTTTTGGGTCATCTTTTTGCCGTGAATTATTTGCCCTCGCCATCAATCATAAAAATTATATAAATGAGACAGCACAATTTTCATTATTCATTAAACTCTTCCTAATTATTCTTTTTGAGTTTATTATTTGGCATTTAATTTTTAAAAACCTTAAAAAAATACCAGAAATGCAAAATACGAATGTATTAAAATATGTAATAAATAAAACTACAACTTTTTTGCAATGTAATAAACTTAATATTTACTTATTTTTACTTTTTTGTTAGCAATAAATAAACAATTAATGTCTTTTTCTCTCAATTCGACAATTTCTGAATTTACAGCTGATCAGGGTAATTAATAAGTAAAATGAATTAGTCGGTTAATTAAATTCCATACTTTTTAGCACCATTTGAAAATGAAAATTTGACGCCATTTGAGGCATTGCGACGTGTAAGAATGACGGAATTGGAACGGTTGCAGAAAATGAATTCGGAAAAGGGAAACGGTAGAAAATTTAGTCGTACAGTACATTTTGCGATGGTAACCGAATTGTCTAATCAATTAATTTAAAATTCCAAAAAAACTTTTCTTTTATGAAAAATTGGATTAGCAAAAGGCATAACCTAAAAAAGGCAAAAAAATAATAATTTATGCCTTATTTAAATTTACTTATTTAAAATGTACATTTTTATGCTCAAAAGAAAATGGCAACAAAATAAACACAGCAAAAGCGGACATTTTGGTGAATCGGATGAAATTGTTGCTGAACACGGCCAAATTCGCCGATGCACATTTTTTGGTTGGGCAAAACGACAAAAAACAGGCAAACAATCATAAATATTAAATAAATTTGAATTAATATGATTAAATTTTAGCTTGTGCTCGCACATCGTGCCATTCTTTCTGCGTCTTCCGATGTTTTTGAGGCGATGTTTCAAAAGGAAGCGACGGAAAATGCAAATGGCAAAATTGGTGCAAAAAGTAGGAAAAAATATATATTTTTGAAAATCCAAATAAAAAAAATATTTGAAAAGCATTTAAAGAATTCGTCAAAATTAAAAATGCAATTTATATTTATTTAATTCCTTTAATTTTTGAAATAATTTTAGCTTCTGCTGAAAAGGATGGCCCTGTGCTGCTCCCTGACGTCGATGTTGAAGCGTTCAAAGTGATGTTGCGCTTCATTTATTCGGACGATTTGAGCGAATTAAATGGGCAAAATGCAGCCGAAGTGCTTTATGCGGGTGAATAATTAAATTTTAATTTGGTTTAATTATATTTTAAAATTAGCATTAAAATTCAATGTAATCGGATTGGTCAAAGCATGTGCTGATTTTCCCATTCCAAAATTGACCAATGTTTTCGCTGCTCTTTCCTTCGCTCGCTTTAATGACCTGTTGAAAGTGGGCAAAAGCATTCGTTTAATTATATATTTTTATAATTTTTCTAATAGGACTTTGTCCAACGGTGTTTGGCTTACATTGATAAAAATGCGGACGATTTGCTCAAATCGGATGAATTTTTGCAAATTGACCAAAATTTATTGTGTGAAATTTTTGGACGTGACGAATTGCAAATCGGTGGAGAAATTTCAATTTGGAAAGCAGTAATTTTAACACAATTAAATTAAAAAACTGTAAATTTTATTATTCATTTATTATTCCCATTAAACCTTATTTAAAGTCACTCCGTTGGGCCGATGAAAAATGCCGTGAAAATGGCATTGAATGTTCAGCAGAGAATCGCCGTCAAATGCTTGGACCGGCACTTTTCAAAATTCGCTTTCCGCTTTTGTCAAACAAAGAATTTACGAAGAAAATTGGTAAAAAATAAAGTGAAAAATTTTAAACAAGTTCTCTGATGAAATGCCGTAAAATTAAATATTTTTGTGGGAGAAATTTTTAAAATGTTTTTTGATTTTTTTTTCAAGAAGTTAATATTTACAGTTCCCTTCGCTGTTTTATCAAAGGACGAAGTTATCGCCATTTATCAGTTTCATTCCCTTTCAAATTGTCGTGGGATATCCGACGGACTTTTCCCAATGCAATTTCCAACTAATGGACGGATTTCTGGTCGGAAAAAGTGCGCACTTTTGATGGACATTGAAAAACTGTCGGAATTTGCGCAAGAGGAAATTAATGGCAGTCGGTACAGCGAAAAAGTGTACATAAATGGAATGCCATGGAAAATATGGGCACAAATAGTAACGAAAACGGGAAGCACTGACAATGAGAAATGGTTGGGCTTTTTCCTTTCGTGTGCTGCTCCAAAAGAAGGTGTAAATTAGCGCTAATAAACAATGAAATTAATTGCCATTAAGATTTGCTTTGGCACTGCTGCGTTCGTTCGGCTATATTTCAAATTGTTACTCAAAAAAGTGGAGCAGACAATTTAATTGGGACACTTAGTGACACACTTAGTGACACTGGTTTTAGCAACAAAATGAACAGCTTCGGATTCCTTAATTTCATTTCATTTGCGGTGAGTACAAATTCAAAGAAATGTCTTGAACTCATTTTATGGACAAATTAATATTTAAACCATTATATTGGTTTAAAAAACAACTAACAAAAAAAAAATCGAAAATTAAGAAGAATTAATTGATTGCTAATTTTTTGAAAAAAAAATTCAATAAAAATTCCCCTATATAAAATGCCAATCACGGATCAAAATCACGGAAAAATTGAAAAAATCCGTGACCCGTGATCATGGCACCCCAAAAGGGTCAATGGCAACTCGTACAAAGGCAACTCGTACAATTTTTAATGGGTGTGGCCATAACTTTTTTTAAAGTCAACCAAATTCTACTTGGTATCATTCGAATGCTCTCCAAGTTTAGAAGCGATGATTAAGCAGAAGCTAAGAGATTAAGCATCTCACAAAAAAGTTATAATTTATAAATTGCGAAAAAGTCTGCTTTTGTGAATTTTTAATGTTCTTGAAATTATAACTTTTTTGTGAGATGCTTAATCTCTTAGCTTCTGCTTAATCATCGCTTCCAAACTTGGAGAGCATTCGAATGATACCAAGTTTGAAGAATTTGGTTGACATTAAAAAAAGTTATGGCCACACCCATTAAAAATTGTACGAGTTGCCTTTGTACGAGTTGCCATGACACCCCCCAAAAACCCCGCGATTTCCATGATCAAGGCCAGCGCTGATCCAGCGGCGACGGGAGAAAAATTTTTGACCATCTAAACAAATTTTCACTGAAAAGTATATACATATTTTTAGGTCAAACTTAGCAAAAATTAATGAATTACTTTTGACAGATGCCAAAAATTTGATCAGAGGTCTGGTTTAAATGCTCAAAAAAAATTAAGGAAATGATGGACCCGAACAAAGGCTTTTACAACCAAAATGAGGACAAAGTGACATTGGTCATTGATGTAACAACTGTTGATGAACTAAAAATGGAGAAATTAATTTTGGACCAAACCAAATCGAAAGGAACAATTTCGATGGAAATTGAAAAAGTGTCGCAATTTGCGCGAGAAATTATTGGGAGTCAACGTAAAAGCGAAACTGTGCACATCGGAGGATTTCCATGGAAAATATGGGCAGAAATAAAAACGAAAAATGAAAGCATTGACAATAATGAGAAATGGTTGGGCTTTTTCCTTTCGTGTGCTGCTCCAAAAGAAGGTGTAAATTAGCGCTAATTAATTATAGTAATTAATTGAGATTAAGACGAATCTTGGAGTTGTAAATTTTCGGCAATTCTCCGAATTGTCTTAGAAAAGAACGGTGTATCGGATTCCAAGAAAGAATTGAGCGAAATAACTTTCAATAATAAATTGACCAACTGGGGATTCTCAAATTTCATTTCATTTGCGGTCAGTGCCAATTCAAATAAAAAATGCCGTTTTAAATTTTAACATAATTAAGGAACTGATGGATCCATGCAAAGGCTTTTACAACAAAAAAGAGGACAAAGTGACATTGGCCATTGATGTCACCGTGAAAGAAGCAAAAACGGAGGACAAATTATAAATACACAATGTTCTGGGGAAAAATTCATTGGTGCATTATCATCCTATGGACCTGTTTTTTTTAATCATATTTTATAATTTTTACTGATTTTTACAAAATTAATTTATTGAATAAATGTCGGAACAGCTTTAGCAGAGTCTCATTTTCTTCAGTACTTTTTGCGCATTGTCATTTTGGACGAGTGTCCGCATTTATCCTTCGTGACCACAAAAAGCTTTCAAAAAGCAAACTTTAGCAAAGATTTATAACTTTTAAAAATATCCGAAGAACATTTTTATGTTATTTTGGCTATTTCCTTTTTTGAAAGTTGACAGAAACTTTGCAGGCCAATTGATGACAATTAGGGCTATGGAATAAATTTGATTCACTGGAGAAAGTACTTTCAACAGCGAATCGAAATCTTGGGGATTCCGGAATTTCATTTCATTTGTGGTGAGTGACAATGAAACTTTCCTTAATTGACCCAATTATGAACAATTAAGGAACTGATGGATCCGAGCAAAGGCTTTTACGACAAAAGTGAAGACAAAGGTTATCATTTCCTTGAATGGGTCACTTGTATTGGGGTAAACAAAAACACATAAACACAAAAAATAATCAACTAATTTTTCAACTAGAAATTATAAATTCTGAAATTTGATCAGCTTGTCCCAAGACTTTTTTGGGTGAATGTATCAAAGTGCCAAAATTTCATATCGCCAATTTTATTTTAATCATTTCTTTCCTGTGTTTTTCAGTTCCTTCTAATGTTTTATCAAAGGATGAAATGATCGCCGTTTATCAGTTCCATTCCCTTGCAAATTGTCGTGGGATTTCCGACGGACTTTTGCCAATGCAATTTCCGATTAATGGACGGATTTCTGATCGGAAAAATGGCACAATTTTGATGGACATTGAAAAAGTGTCCGAATTTGCACGAGAAGCGGTTGAAAGCTGTCGGTATAGCGAAGAAGTGTACATAAATGGACATCCATGGCAAATAATGGCACAAATAAGAATGAAAAAGGAAGGCACTGACAACAATGAGAAATGGTTGGGCTTTTCCCTTTTGTGCGATGCCCCAGAAGAAGGTGTAAATTAACGCTAATAAACAGCGTTAATTAATTGTCATTAAGATTTGCTTTTGCGCTGCTCCGTTCGTTCGGCCATATTTCAAATTGTTACTCAGAAAAGTGGAACAGACAATTTAATTGGGACACTTATTAACCTTGTGTTGGACAATAAATCAAACATTTGGGGATTCGGAAATTTCATTTCATTTCCGGTGAGTTCAAATTCAAAGAAATGTATTGAACTCATTCGTGCTTCAAAAGAAGGTACAATTAAATGCTAATTAACAATAATTGATTGCCATTAAGATGAAAATTGGAGTTGCAAATGTTTGTCATCCTTTCGAATTGTTTCGCAAAAGAACGGCGTGGGAGATTATAAGAATGAATTCACTGGAGAAACTAGTTTTAACACAAATCGAATAATTCTGGATTCTCTAATTTCATTTCATTTTCTGTGAGTGTGACTATTAAACTTTCCGTTAATTTATCCAATTATGAACAATTAAGCAATTGATGAACCCGAGCAAAGGCTTTTACAACAAAAAAGAGAACAAAGTGACACTAGTCATCGATTTCACTGTAATTGAAGCAAAATCGGAGGACAAATTATAAATACATACACAATTTTTTGGGAAAAAACTCATTAGTGCATTAACATCCTATGGACCTGTTTTTTAATTATATTTTACTTCTCTTTTTTTTTGCTTATTTTTACAAAATTGATTTATTGAATAAATGTCATTTTCTTTCCAAAGTCTTATTAAAAATTAAAAAAAATTGAAATTTCAAAAATTAGATTTTATGTTTAGATTTTTAAATGAGATTTTCAAGAAAGTTTTTCGGTTAAATAATTTTGATGACTTTTAAATTATTTCAAATTATTCCAAAATTGTACTAATTTATACTGTTGAATATTTTGGAATCAATTTTCAAATTGAATATAATTATTTTTCAAAGAAATATTTGCAATAATTTAATTGGCTGGGGCCCAACTGACGTAGACCGCCTCGAAACCCAAGGAACTTATTTTTATGACATTATAACTTTTTCTAACGCATTTTCCGGGAGCCCGTCATCTGTGCTCCCAATTTGCGTTAAAATTTTGTCTGCTTCTCAGAGTTCTTTTTTTATAAATGAAAAAGTCGAAATTACGAGGCGCAAATTGGAAATTATCTCTATCATGTCCCGAAACTTGGTCAAACGCGCAACATAATGACTTTTTATTAGCGAGTTCCAGGGTTGGCACATTCCGAGGCCTGAAATTTTTCGGTTATCAGAATTACAACCCCAAAAAATGTCGGAAAAATCAGAATTCATTACCATTCCTGGCAAGTAATTTTAAAATAATGATAAATCACTTGAAAAACAAAACTGAATTTCAACTAACACTCAAAAATAACTGTTTTTATGTTTTTTGGCTCCAAAATTGGGGAAAATATGAATTTTCAAAATGATCGAATCCGAAAAATGAACATAATCTAATTTTTAGCAAATTGAACAAAGTGACATTGGATGTCACAGTGAAAGAAGCAAAAACGGACAAAGTTAACTTTTGAAAAAATTTTCCATTTTATTTTTTATTTACTTACTCAAAAAATGTAAATTGAAATTGATAAATTCATTAAATCCAAAATGAAAAAACTAAACTAAGAGAAAAAATTTTTTTTAAGAAAACTATCGTTGTTTTCATCCATTTTTGGATATTCAATTCTTAAGAAGACTTTAAAATATTTCAAAAAATATTAAATGTTTTTCCAAGTATGGTGGTGCCGAAGTCGTCGCCGGAAAATATTTTCAAATTGGATAAGAACGTGGTGAGTCGAAGTGCAAAAAGTGCGAATGTGGCGTACAAGCCACAACTTTTTTGAAATTTTAAAGGCAAATAGAGGAATAGAGCTAACAAAAAATACCAAGATTCTTTAATTTGGATGCTTCTACAAAAAAGTTATGGCGCTGATCAAAAATTAATAATTTTTATGGTGATCAAATATTCAACCAAGTATAATTTTCAGTGTATTTTGGGTGTCCCGGTCACTAGGAAGAAGTGACCTGATCAAGTTGGTGTAAAAGACTTTTTTTATCAGCATCAAAAGTTATGCAAGCATGAATTATTTCAAGTTTTTAAATGCACTATAAGATAGTTTTTCAGGTTTGAGTCAAGACTTTTTTGGGGCACTGTATTTCTCTCACAAAAATGTAATTTGTTTGGGAAATATTAAATATAAATCTAAATTATAATTAGGGCCAGCAAATAAAATTAATAAATTAAAATAATTATATTATTAATTAATTAAAATCATTATTCGGTACTGAAATGACCCGCCCCTTCTGATCACCACTCATTCGCACTTTTTGCACTTCGACACAGCACCGATAAGAATTGTTAAAGGCTCAATCTATTGGTATAAAATTATATTTTATAGAGCAATTTTTCAAAATTTTTTTATGCCTTCTTTAATTTAATACATGAAAAATATTGAAGAATTTAATGAGATTTTACGAAATATCAGAATTGCCTTTATGCCGCCTATTTAATTTCTTTCATTTTCAAAATTTTCTCCTGAATTTTCTCGTAACTAACGTAAAGCACTCATGGCTAAAAATAAATGGTAGATTGATCAGCTCTAAAAATTAATTTTTAAAAAATTACAGGGGGGGGGGTAAAACCTAGAAGTACCATTTTTTTGTGCTGGATCGTTTCCTAAAAACCGCCAAAGGGTAGGCAAACAAAAAAATGTAAGACATATAAATTCATAATTTGGCTTAATTTCAGCCAAATTAATATTTCATTGTTCATTATAGCTCTAGATGTTTTTTATCAGAATATAAAAATTGAAATTTTTATTACAAAATTTTAAAAAATTTTATGGTCATAAATTTCAAAAACCTTAGTCAGAATTTTTTGGCAATAACCTTTTTGAAACTCAATTAAATCTTTTGAAATTTTATTATTAATAGATTATGCAGAGGAGTTAAAAACCTAAAAAATAGCCCTAAGGATTCTCTATTTATCTTTAAAATTTCAAAAAATTTCACTGGGTTTCAAAAAAAGTTATGGTCAAACAATTTTGACTCAAGACTTGTTGAAATTTTAAAACCTTAACCTGTTTATAATTTTGTTGTATAAATTTATAAATTAATATTCCAGTAGAGAATACCTAAAGCTTTCGATGACACCATGAATTTTAATTTGATCGAAATTGAGCCAAGTTAAAATTTATCTTTTACATTTTTTGTTTTCATACCAGGGCTGGAGCACGACCGCGATCCGCGATTCGCGGCGTTTTTTTTTGCGCGATCTGCGGTCGCGGCCTCGGCAATTTGAATGCGCGATGCGCGGCCGCGGTTTTTTTCTGTGCGCGCTCCAGCCCTGTTTCATACCCCTTGGCGGATTTTGGAAACGCCCAATGTGGCGGTTTTTAGGGAACGACCTAGCACCCCATTTTTTGTCTAATCATTTTTTGAAAAAATTTAAAATTTGATGACAAAACAAGCGAATAATTATGTATGTGTTTTAATTATTGTTTAATCAAAATGACGCGGTTTTTAAATTTTTTTTTTCTAAATTATGCTTCTATTACTTAATTTTTCATCTAATCCTTCCCATGGTCTAAAATCGATTTTTCATATCGATTTTTTTGTTTACATGCTTTCGATGTGAATTGTCTGACTTCTCGCAGTCTCCACTCCTACAGAAACTCAAAAACAATTTGCAAAAGGAAAGTGCAAAACTTCAACAAACTAACAAATCATTGTTTTATTTCCCATTTTGGTCGTCACTTCCGGGTGGAAAATTTTTGACTAAATTCATATGTAATAGCATTGTAAAAAAAAAATATTCACTAGGATTCAATACAAAATGGAAATTATGAAAAAATCATAAAAATAGAGGGAAAAATTGGCATAGATCCCTAAAATTTTGCAAATGCCTTTTAAACAATATTAAAGTTTCAGTAGATTTTTGGCCAATGATTTTTCAAAATTTGGAAAAGCTTTCAAAAAATAAAAAAATTATGGTTAAACCTAATTTCGGTTTTTTTAAATTTTCGTTTTACCCCTTTTACATAAATGCGCCTCATTTCACATTAAGACAAAAAGTTTTATTAAATTTCTGATTGCAATTTTTGTTGATAAAATGCCATCGTCAATGGATCGGATGAGACATTTGTTGAGCACGGGTGAGCATTCGGATGTCCACTTTTTGGTTGGGGACGGAGACGAAAAAGAGGCGAGTTAATTTAAAATAAAATTAAATTTTATTTTTCAATTGAAATTTCATTAATTATCCACATTTTTTAAAGGTTTTGCCAGCACATCAGTTCATTTTGAAGATCGCTTCCGATGTTTTTGAGGCAATGTTCCGTTTTGACGCCAAAAAAGAAAGACCGGAAAATGGTAAAAAAAAAAAATTAGTTTTAAGGGAAAATAACAATCACGTTATTTGCTAATTTCCCTAATTAATTTCAATTAGCCCCTGCTAATTGCCCTGCTGATGTGGAGGTCCCCGATATTGAACCATCAGCATTCAAAGTAATGCTGAGCTTCATTTACACGGATGATTTGAGCGCATTGAACGGAGACAATGCAATGGCACTGCTTTACGCCGGTGGATTTATTTTTAAATAAAATTTATTAATTATTGAATTCCCTAATTAGCCAACAAATACAATATCCCTGATTTGGTCCTTCCATCTTTGCAAATTCCAATCTCCGACTTGCGCAATGTTTTCTTTGCGTATGCCCAAGCTCTCCTTTTCGAATTGGAGGTGAGAAAAACAAATTTATTTTTAATAATTCGGTAATAGTTTGGGTGGTACCCAACCTTTTTAAAAAAAAGAATTCAACATTTAAAAAACTTATTGAAACCTTTTCCTGAGATTTTGAGGACGCTGACTACGAATTGGACGTCCATTTCGACAAATTTCGAACCCCGAACTCGAACAAAAAATTGTATTGCTAATTTTTCGTCTAAAAATGGTTAAATAATTTTTTGTTGAACCATTGATGGTTTTTTGTTTGTTTTTCGTGTCTTTAAAGCCGTTTTTGAAACATAAATACCGCATTTACTCGATTTGAGCCACCGGTGGCTCTATTGTTCAACCCCACTCCGAGCGGGGGCTTTATTGTTTAACCCCCCTCAGAAGGGGCGCTTTATTCGAGAGGGAATTCTAACCGAGTAAATACGGTACTAATTTCATCCGGCTCTTCTTCGAATTTGGGTTCGCTGAGTTCGAAATCAGTCGAAATGGTGTCAGATTCATGATCCAAGCGATCTATAAAGCCCCAGGGAATATGTTTCTATGACTTTTTAAATGTTGAATTTTTTCTTCAAAATGGGTGGGGGTTTTCATCTAAACTATTACCAATAAATTCTGTTTTTTATATTATGCCTTTATTTTCTGAGGGGTTTTTTTGAATAATTTATATAAACAATTTTTAAGGATTTTGCCATCAAATGTTTGCGTTACATTTGCCAAAATGCGGCTCAATTGTTCGGATCGGATGACTTTTTGCAAATTGATCAGAAAATGTTGTGCAACCTTCTCGAGAGTGATCGTTTGTTACTCAGCGACGAATTTGAAATTTGGAACGCTGTAAATTCGATTAAGATTTTTCATTTGTTAATTTTAGTTTTTTTAAATTTAGGCTATCCGTTGGGCCGATGAAAAATGTCGTCAGAATGGCATTGAATGCTCTTCGGGAAAACGTCGTTCAGTACTTGGTCCGGCACTGTTCAAAATTCGTTTTTCAAATATCCATGAGGAAAATTTAGCCAAATGCGTCGGTAAAAATTTTGAAATCGGAAATTAAATAGAATTTGTTTTGGTCGATATGAAATTTACATTTTAATGCTTGAATTTCATACACGGACACGGAGGGTCAAAATTTTTTCAAATTTATGGGAAAACTGAACGAAGAAGACTGATGCCTACAGAATAATAAATTTGAAATTGTACAGTTCCATCCGGTGTGTTAACAGTGGAAGAAGTGCTCGGCGTTTATCAGTTCAATTCCCATCCGTTTCTGTATCTTCATGGAATTCCCGGGCTATACTCGTTGAAATTCCCAAGCCATGGACGAATTTTTGATTGGAACAAAGCCAGGGGCAATAGAAGGGGGACACTTTCGATGGAAATTGAAAAAGTGTCGGAATTTGCGGGAGAGACTGTCGGGAGTAGCCGATTCAGTGATGCCGTGGAGATAAATGGATTGGCATTTAAAATTGAAGCAGAAATAAGAAAAAATACGGAAGGCACAGATGAGAAGAAATTTTTGGGATTTCACTTATGGTGCGATGCAAAAGAAGGTACAATTTTAACAAATATTGAAAAAAATAAAAATTAATTTTTTAACTATTTAAGGGAAACCATCGAACCGAGTTTTTTCTGCAACACTTCGAATTGTATCTGAAAAGAGCGAAGCGGAGAATTCCATTGGGACACTTTGTGATTATAACATCGGCCGGGGATTCCATAATTTCATTTCCTTTGCGGTGAATGTTAATTGAAAATATTATTCCCTTAATTGACATAATTATGGTTACTTAAGGAATTGATGGACCAGAGCAATGGTTTTTATAACAAAAGTGAGGACAAAGTGACATTGACTATTGATGTCACAGTGAAAGATGAAAAAACTGAGAAATTCGATTCGGACCAAAGCAAATCCAACGGGACACTTTCGATGGAAATTGAAAATTTGTCGGAATTTGCGCGAGAAATGATTGAGAGTGAACGTAAAAGCGAAACTGTGCACATCAAAGGATTACCATGGAAAATATGGGCAGAAATTGGAAAGAATGATGGAAGCACTGACAATGAGAAATGTTTGAACATTTTCCTTTTATGTGATGCTCGCGAAGAAGGTGTAAATTAATGCTAATTAATAATAATAATTAATTACCATTAAGACGATTGGAGTTGCGAATGTTCAGCAATTCTTCGAATTGTGTCGCAAAAGAGTGGCTTTGCAGATTACAAAAGAGGAGAATTTACTAACACTTTTAACAATAAATCGAACAGCTGGGGATTCTCAAATTTCATTTCATTTGCGGTGAGTGCCAATTTATAAAAAATGCCGTTATCAATTTTAACATAATTAAGGAACTGATGGACCCGAGCAAAGGATTGTATGACAAAAAAGAGGACAAAGTGACATTGGCCATCGATTTCACCGTGAAAGAAGCAAAAACGGAGGACAATTCATAAATATCCAATATGATCTGCCAAAACTCTCTTCATTTGCTTATCATCCTATGGACCTGTTTTTGCATGTTTCTTATTGTTTATCATTTGAGTTTTACAATATTGATTTACGGATTTATCAAAGCTGCTTTTTTTCTTTTAATGTTTTTGAATTTTTTTGACGAAATTTAAGCTATTTTTTTGAGATTTGCTCAATTTGTTAGTCAGTTTTGCACCTAAAAATTAACTGTTTATTATGCTAGTAAAAGGAAAAACATAGTATTTGGCCCGCAAAAAACCGCCCAAAACTAGTTTCAACCAATCTTTAATGACCTCTAATCATCATAAAAATCACTCCCGAGATGCGGAAATGCTAAAAAACCGGTTTTTGAACCGGTTTAAAACTCGAAAATTTGAGTGAAAAGGGAGGCACCTGACCTTTTAAAACGGTCAAAATCACACAAATTTGGTATCATTCGAAAGCTCTTGATGAGCTAAGTCTAAAAAACTAGGTATAAATTCGAACCGTTGCCATCTAAGCACTGGAACAACTGAGTCCCAGTGAAAATGGACACTTCAGTACCAAAAAATAAAAAGTTTTCTTCTTATATAATGCACAAAAATCGTTTAGCCTTGAATATCGAGTATTGCGCTAAAAAATTACCGCACACTCGACTACGGCGGCCCGTAGGTGGGGCGAGTACGGAAGAAGTCCGCGCGTGATCCGCAGGCGGTTGACTGATTGGCGGGGGCCCTTCGGGCCCCCGCAGTCAACCGCCTGTGGCGCTCGTCAGACTTCTTCCTCCGCCCTCCGTCTCGCCCCACTACTTGCTCCGTCTTCGCATGCTCCCTTTTGCGAAATTTTGCTTTTAAATTGTTATTTCCCGTTTATTATTTTTCGGTACTGAAAATTGCATTTAATCTTTTTCACCTTTTTCTGATGAGGTACAAAAAAGGGAAAAGCCCAAACATTTCTGATCAGTGCTTCCATTTTTCCGATTTACTTGTGCCAATATTTTTTATGCCAATTTGGTACGGTACTGTTCCACGCCGATAACTTCGTCCGCTGTTAAAATTCCAGATTGAACTGAAAAAAGCAGGAAAAATTAAATAGGAAGATATCCATTTGATAATTATATAAATTTTTAGAGATTTAAAATTAAATAAAAATAAATTATAAAATAATATAAATGAATTTTCGAAATAGGGACATTTGAAATTTCTGAAAATCAGCAATCGAAAAAAGCCCTAATCTTAGAAAAACATACAAATTCCGTTGGTTTTTTACCGATTTGCACCGAAAATTGCATTTTTGACACAAGCGGAAAGCGAATTCTGAACAGTGCAGGGCCGAGAACGGCACGACCATTTTCTACTGAACATTCAATGCCATTTTCACGGCACTTCGAATCGGCCCAACGGAGTGCCGAAAAAAAACAAATAAAATTAATTTTAATTGATTATTTTTCTTTTAAAATTAACTGCATTCCAAATTGAAATTCTCCACTGATTTGCAATTGGTAAATCTTGAATGCAAGTTTAGGGTACTTATACAGTTTAGGCCCCATAAATTTTTTTTTGTTAAAAGTCATAAATAGGGATCGGATTTTTAGTGATAAAAAATCCCAAAATAATTAACTAAATAGTGACAAAAAAATGCCAAAATAGTGGCGAAAATAGTGGCGAAAAAGTTCCAAATTTAGAGGTGTAATTTTTTAAATAGCTGTTTTTTTATTTGAAAATAATGTAAAATTAAGGCAAACAATTTTATTCACTGATTGCAATTACAAAATATTTTCTTAGCAAATATTGAACAAGGAAAAAATAGTAGGGGGAAGAATTTTTGTGAAATTTTTCCCATTCTTAGAGGGTGTATTTTTTGAAAAATTTTAGGTCGATTCTTAGGGGTGTATTTTTTGAATTTTTAGGTCGATTTTTGGGGTGTATTTTTTGTTTTTATTCCATTTTTTGGGAAATTTCCAAAAAAATGCCAAAATAATGGCAAAAATAGTGGCGAAACGCCAAAATAGTGGCGAAAAATTATTTTAGTGGCCAACTTC
This sequence comes from Heterodera schachtii, assembly GCA_023374025.1. Classification (NCBI taxonomy): domain Eukaryota; kingdom Metazoa; phylum Nematoda; class Chromadorea; order Rhabditida; family Heteroderidae; genus Heterodera; species Heterodera schachtii. The sequence continues at coordinate 503,399 of SIJG01000097.1, read as the reverse complement.
CGAAATAGTTTTTTTTAGTGGCGAAGCTCCAAAATAGTGATTCCTAGTGATGAATAGTGGCACTAAAAACGAAAAATTTTCGAAAAAGAATGTGTTTTTCGTGCATTTCTCGTCGAGTTAAAGCCGCAGAAAAAATAGTTAAAAAACTAAAAATCCGATCCCTAGTCATAAAAAACAAGTTTCCGGGGGTTTTTGGGGTCGCGATCACGAATCTAACATCCATTTCGACCAATTTCAAACCCCTAAGCCGAATTCGAACAAAGGTTGAAAATTCAAAATTTTCACATCTCTCATTTTTAGACTCTAAAATTGATATACTGCTAATAAAATCAGGGCGTGTATCGAAAATTTTGCCCGAAATCAGAACTTTCTTACAAATAACAACATTTTTATTTTGTAAGATTTGAACCCTCCAAATCAGAACATTTCTTATTAATAAGAAGAGATACGCGCCCTGAATAAAATGCAACAATCCATAAATTCTACAAACTTAAACACGTAATATATATAAAATATTGTAAAGTTCAACACCCTAATTCCACAAGCCATTCATCAAACTGATCATCAGCCAATGCCAATTTTTCATAAAGCTTTTTGGCGGTAAAATTGTGCAATTGGTTCATACTCGTTGAAAAAATATGTAAATATAACAATAATATATATTAAGCAAAAAAAAAAAATACAAAAAACTTCACATCACAAAAAAAACAATCATACACACTACCATCTGCGTTTCTATCACAAGATTATTACGCCAATTTTCAAAAAATTTGCATATTTTGGGACTTTGCTGTATTTGATTGTGTTGAACTTTACTTTATTTTATATATATTATGTGTTTAACTTTGTAGAATTTATGGATTGTTGCATTTTATTAGCAGTTTATCAATTTTAGAGTCTAAAAATGAGAGATGTGAAAATTTTGAATTTTCGACCTTTGTTCGAATTCGGGTTAGGGGTTTGAAATTGGTCGAAATGGATGTAGATTCGTGATCGCAACCCCAAAAACCCCCGGAAACTTGTTTTTTATGACTTTTAACAAAAAAAAAAATATGGGGCCTAAACTGTATAAGTACCAAGTTTAGTGCAGATTTAATACATAAAAATTGTTTTTCAAAGCTCTTTCTATTTATTGGTTTATTTCTATTTTTTCGAAAGTTGTATTTACGATGACAGATAACAGTAGTTAACCCTCCCGACTTGTCGTAGCTGCGCGAAATTTTCGCGCACTGTCCCAAGGGTTTAGGGGGGTTTGTTTTGAAGTCCTAGGGATTAGGGGGGTTTCGCGCACTATCCCTTGGGTTTAGGGGGGGGAGGTTTCCCGCACTAACCCAAGGGTATATGGGTTTATGTTTGATGGTGCCGTCAGTCCCCAGGGTGTAGAGAGTTTTTCTTTGATGGTACCGAATCCGGGGTTCTCGAACCCACCTGTCAATCATTTTTTGATTGACAGGTGTGTTGACACCTGTGGTGGTTGAAAAAATGTGAGGCCTGGGGAAAATTTAAATGTATAACCTCACTTATCGTGGGTCTTCCCTCCAAACGATAGGGTTTGGGAGGGGTTTTTGGCTTTGATCTCGCCGACTTTGGCAGCACTTGTCGTAGGGGTTTCCACATTACCCCTAGGGTTTAAGGGCTTTCTATTTGATTGGCAGTGGGGTTCGGGAGTCCCGACCTGTCAATCAACATCCTAAGGGTATGGGGCGGTTTGTTCACTTTTTATGGTGCCGCCCAGTGGCAGATTTTGGGCCCGGTAAGCCAAAAAAAAAATAGTTAGGAGGATTTTTTTCTTCGCTGATGTCAAAATATTGGATTTCGCACTTGTCAATTATATTTTTTGTTTGAAAAATTTAAAAAAATTAGAAAAACGTCATGGACAGAGAGAATGAGCTTAAAGTGTGAAAATTTTGGCGCATTTTGTTTAGGTATTGAAATACAAAAAAAGTGTCCTAAAACCATCAGAACAACGCCGAATCACGTCTTTTTATGTTACCGCTTTGTGATTTATATATGTACAATAAAAAAGCAACTTGTCAATTTTTTTTTGCTGAATAAGTTTCATTGTGTTAGGAACAGGGAAATAAAATTATTGATTTCTTTAAATTTGCGACTGCATAAATTTGATCAGAAATAAATTTAAAAATTAAAAATTATTTTTAAATGAGCTCTAATTTAAATTCAATTATCGATCTGAGTAAAATGGCGAATGACAAAGGAATTTTTTGCATTAACTTCTTACTTTATTATTTCTGTAAAATACAATTAAAAAACAAATCTTTTCAAAAATTTGTCAGCAAATGATACTAGCACAATGTTTCATTTTTGTGTGCTCAGGGCCCTCTTTTAATTTTATCCTCATCCCAATAAAGAGCAATTGGGCCCTCAGGTGGTGTGAGTTAGTCGGAGAGAGGAAGCATCAGTAAAATCCAAAAAAACCAACAACGAAAGATTGATGGTTTTAAAAAAAAGAGTTGACATAATGGTGGTGAAACCTATACCGAAAATTCTCTATTTTTCTGGCTTAGTCACTGTAGCAATATAAAAACTTATAAAAAATTTTAGGTTCAAAATTGTCATGTTTTGGTGAAAATCAATGAACAATTCACACAAAAAATTTTCCCTCGGCGGCGCCCACAGCCGAACTCCTTTGTTGACCAAATGTTTTATGAAAAATCGCGAAAAAAGACATACGAATTATTATTGCATAAAAATTTTATGAAAAATTTTTTTTATTTAATTTATCATGAAAAACTTTTTTTTATTTGGATGTTCTGAAGAAGCCAAAAATCGAGTATTTGAGCTCTTCTAAGGAAATCTGCTGGGGGTTTCGCTCTCAATCAAAAAAGAAAGAATTTTTGACAGGTCCACGGCAGTGATCGGAGTCACCCGAAAACTTATATTATTTTTTTCATCTGTTCAACCCCTAGATGAGGGATGTTCCCCTCCGCCGTTAGTGAACATAAAAATATAATGATAATTTAATGGCTGTTTCAGTGACAGTTCGCCAAAACATTTGCATTCACCATATTCTTTTTTGAAGTTGGCACATTGTCATTGCCAGGGGCTATGATCTTTTGTCCGAGATTTTAGAAAATGTATAGAAATACGAAAAAAAAATGTTCAATAATGAATTAATATTGCTATGTTAAAATATTTTGCTAGTAATACAACTTAGTTTTTCTTACACTTTCATTATAAAAAAGGAATTTTGTGAGACTTCGACCGAAACTCAATTCAAACAAAGTGAACGGAATTTTGACAAAAATTTGAGTTCATTTCAATTAAAGTATAAATAATTATTTCAGATGGCGAAGATAAAAGCAATTAGAAAAATTTGAATTTCAAAATATCCTAAAACAAATAAAGATTTGAAATGTTAACATACCTTTGAATTATTAAAAAATTCTTTTTTGAAATGTATAATAATTATTTTCTTCATTTTATTTCAACAATATTATAAACTTTTGTTTCCGCTTTATTCTTTGAAGTTTACCGAAACATTTGCTGTGGCGGCGTGTAGGGGGGGGGGGGGTGATGTCAGTTATAAACACAAATGTTCTTTTCTTGTTTGGCGATGTATAACATTGATGCTTATTTTTACATATTTGATCTGATAAAGTGAATTGTGCCAAACAATATGTCGGCACGAACACACACAAAAAAAATTGTTTGGACATTTATTAATGGAACACAATGAACAAAGATGGGTCTGGGGATAACAATAGAAGAAAATGGCGAATTATTGGACAAAGTGATAGATTTGAGAAGAGAGGCGGGGACAGGGAAAAGGGCCAGGCCATAGGCCACATTCATAATTTAACTTTTTCTAAAAATGACTTGGATCTCTGTTTCCTGTCCAAACTGTAATGGCCTCAACTGCATGAGGCCCATTAACTATTCCAAACCCTTGATCTGTGTTCATCCTTCCATCAACAACCTGACTGACTATCTCCAAAAGGAACCCATGGCTACACCGAATTGCACATCAGCAACTTCATTATTTTTTTTGTTGATCGTCATCACCGTGATGCTGACCATTATTTTGCTGGACCATGTAAGCCCTGGGGCAAATTGAAGTAGACCAAAACCCCATTCGAATCAGGGTTAGGGATTTATTTAAATTTCGTAAAATATTATTCCTTTTAAAAAAGATATTTTAAACATGTTGGCGTAATTTTGATATTAGAAAATTTGGAAATCTTTTGAATACGGTACACACAAACACACATATACAAAGGATGTCACAGACCAAGCTCTGTACGACGGTTGACTGGGTCAGGGGTGCTACCGGACTGTTTTTTATAAGAAAATAAGGATTTCTAGCCGCCGAGGGACAAAAATTTCGGAATTTGTAATGAATTTTTTACGAAAATTTTATTCATTTTATAATTTTTCTCTTTTCGTTACACAAAGCTTACCCCCACCTTCCACTTTGCCCCACCCCTTTCAGCTTCACAAAAATAAATAATTCCGGTCTCTTTAAATTTAGCTTTGGTCAAAATTGAGCCGAGTATGGGATGACTACAAATTGCGTAAGGAACTCGTGAAACGGCGCAATAAGAAACGTCTGTCTTTGGCTTTGTCATTAATTGCTTATTTTAATTCAAATTCCCAGGCTCGCAATGCCGTCAGTCGCAACAGCATCCATCACATCCATTGCCATTACATATTCCGCCACTTATTACGGGGGTGAGTTTATTAAAATTTAGAATTAAAAATATATTTTCCAAGTCAATTAGAATTAATTCAAAAAAATTTCCCAGGTCAATCGTCAGGAGCAAATGGAAGTCCCCCCAATCTCGGTGACAGTGGTCACCGAAGAGCCAAAAGTTGAGCCACAGGGTGGAGAGGATGAGCAGGAATTGGACTTGCGTTAGGACATGTAACCAGAGAAATTTTTAGATAGAGGATGTTCGGATCTAAATATGGAAAATATTTTTGAATTTTTAAAAGAATTTTTCTCAATAATGCCAATCATGGGCAAAAGTTTAAGAGATTACAGAAAAAATTAATAAAAATTGGGAATATGAATAAAAGAAGGAATGAAAAAATTATTTTAAAAATAATTGATAAAAAATCAGGAAGATGTTGAATAAAAAATCATTTTTAAATTTATGATGAAAGTAAAACAGATTAAAATGTATCTTTCTCTGGTTACATGTGTAATGGAAATCATTAATTCTTTAAAATGCTATTTATCCATTGGTTATTTTAAATCATTTAAATATTCAATGTCTTTGCTCATTTTTAACATTAAATGATATGCTACGATTAAACAATAAAATAAATTTTCTATTAATTAAGAAAAATATTTTTTCCGCTTTATATTTAGCTGAAAGCTCATAATTATTAGGTTTTTTAAGTTTTTCCTTCTCTCACTATGTACACTTCGGGCATTCTATAAATATTTCGCTAACTCTTGCTCACTCTCCACAGCGTATACGCTATTTCATTTCTTCCCTCTTTTTGTTATTATCCCTTTTGACAGCAATTACAGTATTCCATGTCCTGTTCTCTTATGTGTTCACTACTACAGCTTTCTCTTACCTTTCTGCTCTACACTCCATAGTGTATACACTATTTCTTTTCTCATTATGCCTCATGTCCATCTTAGATGACGCAGGGATTACTGTATTTGTGTTGAACAATATGCATTAACTCGACTCATAGATAAAATTTGTATTAATTACGATAATTATGTGAGATTTTGCCAATTCTAAAAATCAACATATCGTTTTCATCAATTATCAAACATCATTTTTCCATATCAGAAACATTCTTTTTTGAAGGAAGACCATTACGATTTACTGTTGTTATGGTGACTGTAATAGGTGCCGCTAAGAGATTGACGTCATTTTGATGCTTAGATTGTGCAATTTTCATGAATAAGTTCATTATGGAATCCGTAGTGTTAGAAGTTAGTTGACGCAACGGAATAAAAATGTCGCCTTGGTCCAACGCTTTACTGCTGATCATACATCCAATATGAGTTGGTTCGCTCCCCTTTTCACGGCTTTCTCTCATCGCTTCATCAATACAATATTGAAAAATACCGTAAAGCACACGTTCAGGATTATTTGGTAAATCCTCGATCATAAATTTTGATTGAACTTTGACGGTGTGAAAGCGAGACATATGATTGATGTTGGTGCCCAAAATTTTCACGTATTTTTTAAAAAGAGCTTCCTTAGGCGTGCGGTCTTCCATTATCTGATTACGCATAGAGTAAAAATATAAACTGATTGCAAATGATTTAAAAAATGAATAACTAAAAAACCGGATGCGTTTAAATAGCAAAGTTTTGGTCTAAATTCTACCAACCTTTTTTAAATAATCACACAGGAATGTTTATATAATTACTAATAAACTACAAAAAATTTTTGTTGTTTTATTTTTAATTATATTTTTATTTTTCTCGTGTATATTCTAATATTAATTTTATTTTATTCTTGAATTCGAACGAAAATTCTTTTCGCAGCACATCCAAGTCTAAATTTAGTTTATTTTGGTATTTTGTATCATTTAATTTTGCTATTTTCATTAAGTTTGATTTATTATATTAACGGCCGACAGGATTTGAACCTGCGGCATTTACATTGAGTGCAGCGCTCTTCCCATTTGAGCTATTTCTGCCCCATTACTTGAACAATTTTTTTGGCCAAATAGTAAAGAAAAAACAGATTTTTTCTCTATGCAAAAAATAAAAAAAAAATGAGAAAAATTCTTTTGAGTATCAGAATTCTTTAAATTTCTACTATGTTTAAGGGTGTAATTTTTGAAATTCTGAAAGTTCGAATTCTAAGGCTACATTTCTTATTCTTTTCGTTTAGTCTCTTCTCATCTTCTAATGTATAAACAATGTTTATTTAAAACCATAATTTATAAATAAAACATACCAAAAATTCACAAGCACACTCCACACTCCTCCCATACACATACACACCACATACACATACGCATGTACATGTAAATTTCACTAATTCTTGTGCATTTGTCTATTTCTTTTCAATTTCATCTTCAAATCCTTAATTATGCATTTTTTCTACCCAAAACTGACCTCTTCTAACTCTTAATTATGCTTAGCTTAAAAAATTGTATCTTCTAATCCTTAATTTTTTCAAAATTGTATCTTCCAATCGTTAATTATGCACTTTTTCTACCTAAAAGTGACAACTCCCATCGCTTAATTATTTTTAAATTTTATCTTCCATTGCTTAATTCTGCATGCGTTTCACGTCCTTAATTATACACTTTTCTACCTAAAATAGACAACTTAGCTCACATAAAAAATTGTATCTCCCATTCCCTAATTTTTCAAAATTGTATCTTCCAATCCTTAATTATGCACTTTTCTACCTAAAAGTGGCAACTCACATCGCTTAATTATTTTCAAATTTCATCTTCTATTCGTTAATTATGCATACAATTTTGTTAAAAACATGAATAAAATAACAAAAATGAGATAAAATTACAGAAATCAAGTAATAAAACAAAGAGTACATGGGTGTATGCATGTATGTTATATGAGAGAGAGAGAGAAAGAGAGAGCAGATATAATCAATGGTGAACAAAACAATTACAAAGTATGACCAAAGTCTAAAATTCTAAAGTTAGGTCCAACAATCCCTTTACCAACATAAGGAGAGTAAGTTTTTTGGAGAGGATAAGAAGTGACCCTCCCATCTTTGATGCTCGGCCGCAGAAAATTTGGATATATCACGTTGATTGGTTGCCGCTCTCCCGTCTCTGCATATCTTAGCACCTGCTCCTTGAATGTCTCATAACGAAGTCCTTGGTTCTTGACGACATCATAGTTGAGTGTGAAGCCGCGCACTTTGAGCACGTACTCAAGATCTGCGTCGGCAGGTGCATCCTTGCGGCGCAGCTTGAGTCCATACTGAACACATTTGTTCATCACAAATTATTATTTTGTATAGAAAAAATTACCTGCTTGGCTCCTCCCGAGCAAAACTCCAAAATCTCATGCTTTGGGTATTCGTCCGTGAATTGTCCAAGGTGTGGGCCCGTCTTCAGTGGACAATTGTCATCCGGATGCGTCAAAATAATGCTGTCGGTGTCTGAAAAATTGTATAAGTATATCACATCAGAGTATAGCTTTTTTACCGGTGTAAAGGAGTTGGCAGGAAGGTGTCCTCACCACCTTCTGCATCGCCTTTAGCAAGAGGAGGCGAGCCGCCGAAGTCGTCCACAAAGAAATCACTATTAAAAAACATTCAGTTTAAAAACTAAAATAATTTGTTTTTACCAATATTGGAGCATGCATGCTCTTCAATCCATTCTTTTTTCTTCTCGTAGCTGATGAGAATGTGTTGCTCATCGAGCTCATCGATTGCTGTGACCTCGAGCGATCGGTTTTCGAGGTATTCGGTGAGCACGACTGGGTCATTGGTGATCAATGTCTGCGACAACCCAAAGTTGCGCAGCGAGAATCGGCCCCCTTCAAAATATAAATTTTTTAAATTATACGACGAAAATTGTCAACTCACATAAATTGTTCAGGCAAAGTTTCGCGATTGAGCGCTTGCCCTTGTTCGGTTCCATCTTTGTCTGGTCAATTGTGATGCCGAACTTTTCATAGCATTCCCGCACGAATTGTGCTTCCAGGTCAGCATTCCCTTTGATGTTTGGGTCGAAGCCGCTGGCTTGTATTTTCTGTGCCATAAACTCGGTGATGTAGGACTTGAAGAGTTTGTCGTCACTGTCTTGATACTGTAGCACGCGAAAGACTTTGGTGACACGGTAGCCTTCGTCCAGTGCAGCATTCAGCTCAAGCGAAGTGCAGGTGCTCACCCAGCCGCGTTGTTCATCGGAGTGACGACAGTAGTATGCGTCGTCTGCACCACCCGTTGGGAAGTCTTTAGCACATTGTATGCAGAGCGGAAAACAAAGACGGTCGTCCACTTTGACGGGCAACACCGGCACATCACAACGCCGTGGCGGCACCACCCACACTTTAAGCAGTGATAAGTCGTATGGGTTGTCAGCCGCGCGAGTCCATTCCACTTCCTAATTTTTTTTATATTATATTTTAATACAAGAAATAAATTATTAATTTTATCTGAAACAACAGAATTTCTAATATGAATATTAGAAAAAAATGTCCATAATTTTTCAACATGCTGGAGAATTAATTTTTGTAATTTATGAAATATGGAAAGAAAAGAAAGCATTAATTATTATGCAATCAAAAATACTGAAAATTAAAACTAACTTATATAAGTAAAATAAGAATTTTTTTTAAATCTAAAAATAAACAAAATCATAGTGAGAGTAAAATAAACAACATTTATGATGAAGTTAAATTTTGGGTGAAAAGGTGAAAAGTTTGATTTTCTTATAGAAGAATATTAGCTCAATGCAATACTTAGAATAATTTTCGTTTTAACATAGGTTCATGTTTAAGGAACAAAGCAAAAACTCAATTTATATTTAATTTTATTTGATCTTTTAATTAATAACCATTTTTACTTTCTTTTTTTCTAATTAATTTATTATAAAAAATTAAATCTTATTTTTCCTTTTTGCATATTTTTCAAAAAAATTTCCGTAATGCGATTTTCGTTTCATAATTTCTTTGTATTATATTCATATTAATGATAAGAGAAGCAACGAATCTATAAAGGATTTCAAGAAATATGCAATATATTTTTTAACCACTCGTTTATTTATTTCAGCTTATGAAATAAAAAATTTATTTATTTCTAATTCGTTCTTTATTCAAAGTAATTCTGTATTTTACCATTGATCTTTGTTACAAAATGCTTAAAATATATAATTTTAAATTTTATTTAAATTATTATAAAATATAGATAAACAAATACATTATAATAAATTCACGAATTGAGTTTAATTCAGTATTTTATTGGCATTTAATTTCAATATCAAGTGTAATTGTTCATATATTAATAATATTGCCATAATACAAGAATAATAAAAATCATATGTCGATTCTTTGTATTGCCGTTTGGATTTGCGGCGATATTTTGTTGAAAACTATTCAAAAACATCGCTTGGGGACGAACTAAGCCCGGGATTAACGGTTCAGAGTTTGGTCGCCTTTGTGGTTGTACCGCATGGGGCGTCGAAGTCACAACAGGCCGTACCCCACCCAACTCAAGTTGCCTCGGACCATTTTCAAAATTTTTCGGAAAATGTAATGGCGGTTCTCTGACCACCGGTTGAAAAACGTCCCTCTCAAAATTTTCTCCCCGATTTCCATTTTGAAACAAGTCGTTACCATGCTGTTTCAGCAGTGCGTCGAATTGTTGCTCATCTCGCGGTCCGTTCTGAACTCCAGCAACATTTTCTCCAATTCCAGACATGAGCAGGCGTCGGCGAATTTCAGTTGGGTCCAAAAGTGATGAAGCAACTGAAGAGACAGAATTATGGCGAGCCTCGTTTTCTAAACGTCGGTCTGCTAGGTGATGTGGTTCTATAATTTGTTGCCCCCCCTGCTGGTTTGCGTTGTTATTTAGACGAATGCCGAGGTTGAGTGCTCTTTGACGAGTAAGCGGTGGCGACCGGAGATTAGGCATTACTTCGCCCTTTTTCACAAAATTTCACTTGTCGAATTCGGTGAGAAGAAACTGATGAATTTCACAAAATTTCCGTTCTGTAGACGATGAACTGTCGATGGGAATTACTTTACCCTTTTTGTCGAATCAGCTTTGTAGACGGAATTACTTTACCGAGCTGACAAATCGTTGGTGAATTTCTTTTCACTTTTTACTTTTTTGCCGCCGCAGTAGTTGAAGACTTTGTAGAATTTCCTACTTCTACAATTCCCCGTATAAAACCCGCGTCGACCACACCTTTTTGCAGGAGCGCCACGTACAAACAATCAAAAATTATACTCAGCAGCACGTCGAACAGTTCAGCGCTTATACAATTTTAAAGCACACAGAAATAAAGCCTTATTATTTTTATGTCGGCAATTACCAAATTAAAGTCTGAGAAACAAAAGCAACAAAAATTGAGGATCACAAACAACAAACAAAATGCCAAATATCAATAAGTTCAAAAATAAAATGAGGTCATTCCTTAATTATGACACACCGGCACAACATAATTGGCTACGCCCGAACTCAACCAAGACCAATGCCATCAAACAACAGCAGCTACAGAATCCACACAATTCAAAACGTCAAATTTGCACATTGCCGGACATTCATCAATTTTCGGCAGATGCCCGGGTTAACAGCAGTCAACGGCGTAAAAAATGGAAATATTGATATTTATTGATTAAAAAAGATTAAGAGCTAATTACATGAAAAATGCGAAAAATTTAAAAGTATTATAAATTTATTTGAATATAATATTTTAAAATTATAGCTAAAAATTAAACTTATAATAAATTCAACCACCATTTAAAAGCAATTAATGCTTGGTTAAACTTTAATAAAATGGAATTATTAAAGCATTAAAACCTAAATTCTAAAAGATAGCTAATCATAAAATATATGAGAGAAAATAAATCCTTAGTTTTATTTTGAAATGAAACTCTTTATAACATTTCAACATAAATTGTGTGTCAATTGGTAAAAAAACACAAAAAAACAACAAAATAAAGTAAAAATAAACATCTTACTTATAATATAGACTAGGTTTTCTATTATAAATATATACAATTTATTAGTGATTAAACAACGAAATTATTGTTATTTGAAAACGTATAATGTATAAAAGAAATAATTTCTGACTAGTGCAAATATGATATACTTAATAATTATCTGATTTTTTTACTGGAGCGCAAATGTAGCTTTATAAAACAAAAGAACAAAATATTTAAAGTTAAAACGTACTCACAAGCACCAATTGTGCATATTCGCGCACTCAATATGAACATTTAAACTTCTTCAACTCCATGAAAAATTGTGTTTGACTATTTTTTAAATTGTATTGAAATTTCATTTGAAAATTTAACAATTACTTAGTGCTTTTATTTAATTATTAATTTCATGACCAGAGCGCGCCATAACCAGAGCAGGTTTATCATTTAAAAAGTCATCTATTGATATGTTTGAAATAATGAATAGACTGTTTTTATTTAAAAGTGAAACTTTTTGCTTTATTTTATAATGTATTTAAAAACTAATATTAAGTTCAAGCCGATAGCGACGGAAAATTAAACTTATCTCGTCAATTATTTATGAAATATTAAAAATTAATTAAAACTCAAATAAAAATATCGACTTCTCAAAATAAATAAATTGGTAAATGCTACATTTATTTCAATAAAATTTCGTTGGGGAAACAAAAATTAATTACATAAATTACGAAAATAAATTCAGAAAACTGAAAAAAGCTCAAAAAGACTATTTTATAATGAATGAAAATTTTGTATTTGAATATTAATGTGTTCAATTTAAATTATCCGAATGTGTAATATTATGCGAATAAAAATAAAATAAAAATGATTGATAAGAAACCCTAGTAATAGTTCATTAATTTTGTTTTAAGATTTTAACAACAATTATTAAAATAAATTTGTCAAAATGGAATTTTATTTTTAAATTTTATACAACATCATTTAACGTCATTTAACGCATTTTTAAAAGTGAAGGTTTTTTTAACAAAATATTAAAATTTTAATTTTTACTTATTTCAATTATTACTCGCGTTTTAAATTTATTTCTTAAAGCGTAAAATAAATCCATCCTGTCAGTTATTTCTTTCTTGAACAATTAGTCGCTTTTTTCGTCATGTATTTCCTTCAGCAATTATTCTTTTTTATACATTTAATTTCACAATTCAATGTGTTTTTTAATTCTTTATCTTTTTTAAATTTATAGTTTTTTTTTAATTAATAATTATTAATTAAGAGATATGTTGATGTTTTCGTCCCTATCTTCATTGTAGGATTTTTATCTTTTAACATTTCAAAGAATTATAATATTTTAAAATTAGATTATAATAACTATACCTGTTTTTATTTGATTAATATATTTATTTTTCTATAAAAATATCATTATATTTCAGGTTTTATTTAAAAAATTTTACCTCAATTCTATTATAATGAATTTTTTGGTCTTAGATAATTTAATTTGTGATTTTTTTTATTAAAATAAATTTATTATTCGATAGAAATGATCTAATAGTTTTTCATTTTTTTCAATTCATTCACTAATATGTCGAGTGATCATAACAAAAACTTAACATATTCAATTATGTAGAATTAATTTTAATTATAAAAGTGAGACAATTAACAAATTGTTTTATTTATATCTGCTAATAAATTAACCAAAATAAAAAAAATTCTGCCTAAACAAAAAAAAGTTTACAACAAGAGGAGTCCAAGAAGTTAAAAACGAGAATGATATATAAATATTTAAAAAAGAACGACAATTGCAATAATAAAATTTTATATTCACGACAATTATGCCCGTTAAAAAATATATATCCATGTCATGAAAAGTAGAATTTAAAGGCTTTATATTAAGACACACAGCGATTTATTAAAAAAAATTAAATAATGAAAATTTAAAAAAATTATGACCAAAATTACATAAAAAAAATAAAATATTAAATAAAAAGAGTTAAAAATGTAATAAATAGAATAAGCATTTGACACTTTTATTATTGTACTGCCCCTTTCCCGATCAAGCAATTATCGATCATTTTTCGCTTTCACAACATGTATTTACAGAGTGACAAATAAGTCTTGCACCAAATTAATTAAAAATATTTATAAAAAATTTATTAACCTATTATAAAATTTAAAAGTAACTTATTTTAACGTACAAATTGGTTCCGAAAAACTGAATTTCAAAATTGCTTTAAAGCCAAGAGAACGAGCATGAAATTTTTGAGTAAGTTGAAAATAAACTATGTCTATAAAATAAAATAGCAAAAATAAATTAAAAAATATCTTGATAATAAATAAAAGACACAGTTAAAATAGATTAAAAAATAAAAATGCAAAAATTACCTATTAATGTGAAAAGCTACAATTTTAAAAATTATTGAATTCTTCAAAAAAAATTTAAGGGAACAAAAAAAGTAAATAACTGATAAAAAAATAAATAAATCAAGTGGCTTCAATAAATTTTAAATAGTTTTTTATAAAAAATACTAAATCCTTTTTTGTCGATGCTGTCGACGGAAAGAAAAAAAAAGGATGTGATATAAATTTTAAACTACTCTTTTGGGTGTTTACTTAAATTAAGTAAAAAAAAATAATGAAACTTAATATAAAAAATGAATTTTTTTTATTAAACCGAAATAACTATAAATTATAATATAATTTGGCCAACAAAAATATACATTATATGACAAAGATCAATGATAAATTTTAAAATAAATATATAATAAAACTAATAAAATCCCGATGCAATCTTAAATTTATTAATGTGTATCGAATTCAAGTGCGTGGGACCAAATGCTTAAATTCACTGCCACTCATTTCAATTGGCATAAGAACGATTTTTAAATAAGCTTCTATTATATTTATTGATATTTTTTATTTTAAAGTGAATTTAAATTAATATTTTATTGAAAAATTTGAAGTGTTTTTCTATTTTAAAAATTTTTTGTTTTTTTTCTCATGGTACATTTCTTGAATATGAGTTTGCTGGTTAAAGGCGTTATTTTTCGATTGTTTTTTAATCCTTTTTTTGCTTAATTACCTTTAAAATTTTAAATTTGGAATGAAGTTTTATAGTTTATTCAAGTTCATAAATTCTTTATTTGATAGAGTATTTTTAATGCGTTTTTTCTTGAAATAAAAAATCAATATGATAATAAGTTTTACGCTGAACTTGAAAATGTTTAACATTAAATTTTTTGGTTTAATGTTATTTTCCTTTATTTTTTCTTATTTAAACTATTTATTTTAGTCAAAAATGTCAAAAATAAAAATTTTTAAATTATCCTCTAAGATTTAATTATTCTTTTTTGTGTATTGTTTTTCAAATTTGTTTAATTTTTGATATTATATTCTCAGTTTTGCGGCTAATTATAATTTTGTTTGTATAATTTTAATCAGGAAATTATCTTTTTCCACTTTGTTCCTAACTTGTTTAAAAATATTTTCTTTTGCCAAGTTTAGTTCAAAAACTCGCCCAAACAGAACGGGCTAACGAGATTAATTTTTATACTATTTTTGAAATGATTTTAATTATTTTTCCTTTATTTAAAAGGTTATCTTTATATTAACTATTTATTATTAAAATAAACATAATATTTTTTTGGTAAATAATTTATTGTCTTTTTAAACTAAGGTTTTTAATTTTGCTGACGTCATTCCATATTAATTGCAATATTTTCTTGATTTTTCTTAGAAAATCGTACTAATGCTTCGAAAAGAATCTCAAATAGGCGATGTTCAAGCACTAAATAGGCTTGGTAAACTTTCGAGCGGATGCAAACAGCAATGCTTTAAAATAAAAATCAAATTTTTAATATTGTGTGATCGAAAATTATTGCTATTTTAAGATTTTTTACCATTTAATTTTGTTTATCTATAATCATTTCAATTAAATTTAAATTATCAATTTTTCTTGAGATTACTCATATTAGTTATTTATTTATATTCATAATAGTTTATTTTCATTTAACGTTTGTAGTATTTATTTCCTTAACCAGACATTTATTACTTTTCTAAATAAAATATAATTAAACAATTTTTTTCAATATATGATTGGTTATTCACTTTATTTCTATACGTCCGTAAAATTAGCATATTTTATTAGTAAAGGACTAAATTTGCATAATTATGAAAAAATTGTTTAATATTTTTGTTAATTTTCCTTAATAATTCAAACAAAATTTTTATTTGCACTAGGTATTTATTATTTACATGCTAAATATTCTAGTATTTTTTTAGATTAATTTTAAATTAAAATACCATGCTTATAAATGCTATCCGCAATATGGTAAGAAGTTGATCTTTGATCAGAGAAAAATGAATAAATACATATACATTATTTATTTTTTTATAAAAGAAAAAATTTCTACTTTCTGCATTAAAAATTTATTAATACTAATAAATAGGTTTAACTTAAGGATTTAAATAATTTATATTTAAGAATGAATATATTCTTTTGGTAAATTACAAGAATATTTTCTTAAAGTAATTTTACATAAATTAATAATTATATTCATAGTATTCTTCCGTTTTAAACTATAAAATCTTCTTATTCAATATTTGAAACTAATAAAATTTAAACTATTTATTTTAGTCAAAAATGTCTTCCCATTCACATTTTTTGTTCATTATATATATTTTTTGGTTAAAGTTAAATAAATAATTTAAATTTACTATGATTGTTTTATTGTAAAGGATTAATAATTTTGTTTATATTATAAAAATTATGTTGTTTATTTTTGAAATAATATATAGCTATATTAAATTTATTTAAAATAATTATTTTGCTTGCTTTTAATTTGATCAGTGATCACTTTGCACTTTTTCGTGCTTCGCCCAACCTTGCACTTTTCGTGCTTCGACTCAGCACGTTTTTACCCATCATTACTTGTCTTCCTTTACATTGAAAACCCATACCCGTTCCTTCGTACTATTTAAAAAAGTCAAATTTATAAAAACTTATACTTTTGGCAATCTAACCAAAATATTTACTATATATTCCGAGATAACAAAACAAAAAACAGACAGAAAATGTAAGCGAACAAAACGATGTTACTGCCAATAACCAAATACCTAAAAATTTAAATAAATAAATAAAATATATTTTTAAATTTTAATCTTATATTCAAAAAGATAACAATTTATTACAATTTCAAAAATATATAAAATAATTTAAAATTCTAAAAAAAATCTGGTTTGATAAATTTATAAAATATTACTTCATAATATTATAAAATAATGAAAATCAACAACTCTCGAGTCCTTTGCCCACAGCCGTCAAAAGGCAATAGGAAACACCAGCCTGAGAAGGCAACGTTATCATAGCTGCCGTGTTGGACCATGAGAATTCAATATAAAATTATGTAAATCACAAATTCATATGTTCATATTTAAATAATTAAAACAAAATTAAATCTAAAATAAAAATATGTGAATGTTGATAAGTTAAATTAAAACAGTTTATTGATGTTTTTAATTTAGACTGGGAAATACAGAAGAAATACAATATAAATAAGCAGAAAAGTGATAAAATGTCAAAAATAGAAAAAATACTAAACATTTATGGTTAGAAATGAAAAAAAAGAAAAAAAAGTAAAATTCCCTTTTAGGCACAAAAATTGTGAAATAGGCACCTTACATTTTGAAATTAAATTTTTTTCAAGAAAAAAATAAAATAATTTTTTCAAAAACCCTGAAATATGCACATTATGCATGGCGCACTTTAAGCCGACTAATTTCCATGAAATACTCAACAATTAACGTTTAAGCTCTAAAAAATAAAACATTAGTACACTAATGAAATAAATAATTATTCGCTAAATCTATTAAAAACAGTACTTAATGCAAGAGCGATAATATTTAAAACTTTACTCTGTCTTAAAAAAGTTATTTACAAAAAATTTTTAAATTTTAATTTTTAAACTAATATTTAAATATTATTATAATTGATTCAATATGCAATATTAATTATTAAAATAAATAAACAAAATTGAAAAGAATAAAAAATAAAATTTATATCGATTTACATCGAATTAAATATTCTACAAAAATTTAATATAGAAAATTCAAATATTGATACAACATATTTACAAATATATTAACAAACATTATTTTAGAGGCAACTCAATTTAGCATCTATGACAGTTACCAATTTGTTTTCAATCTTTGCCATGATACTCATTCGGCATTCTGAAACGCTATCTTCATAGATAGAAATTTACATAATACTTCGTGTAAACAAAATTTAAAAAAATAACTATTAAAAAATTAATCATAAAATTAAAAACCAATTCTTTGCCTATATTTATATGTTTGATGAAAATTTTTGTCTGTTGTATAGTTGCAAGACAATTACATAAGTTCCGAGAAAATTGTAGCATCATATTTTGCAACTTTTGTAACGTGTCTGGATGTTCGTGCAGCAGCATCGGTTGGCGCTTGCTCGGCGTACTCGCTCGTCGCTTCGCTTCGCTCCGCTCCTCGCTCACACGCCTCGAGGAGCAGGCGCTTCGCGCCCGCCCCTCGTCGTGCAACAGTCGGAACCCGCAGGCTTTGCGAAGGCGCATGCGTGGGAACCCGGCCGGGTCGCTAAGGCGCATGCATGGCATTTGCAGAATAGGCTCTGTTGGCTGTGCAGTAGCAGCTACCGGAACATGCGTGGCACACGTGTTGCAGTTGGAACCCGGGGGCTTTGCGAACGATAGCTTCGCTAAGGCGCATGCGTGGCATTTGCGGAATAGGCTCTATTGGTTGGGCAGTAGCAGCTACCGGGAAGAGAAATGTTTATTTAAATTTTTTTACATTATAATAGTCTTTTTCAAAATATTATTTTTTTATCTATGGGTGTTTTCCTGGGGGGGCTGCCGCCCCCCCCCCCCCCAACCCCCCCCCCCCCGCTCACCGGGCCCCGGGTGCGCCGCCCGTACGAAACACGGTGAGAGTTTCTGTTGACTGTGCAGAGGCAGCTACCGGAACATGCGTGTCACTCGTGCAACAGCCGGAACCCGTGGGCTTTGCGAATGGGCATACGTGT
>SIJG01000097.1:415730-480364 GCA_023374025.1 Heterodera schachtii | reverse complement strand
AATGAGCTTTTTGGAATGTTTAAAATTTTGGCAATTTCGTATTCTTTAAGTTTTGGATTTTGTTTTTTGATTTGGTAATATTGTTTGATCTTTTCTATTTTTCACCAATAGTTAAGATTTTTCTCTCTGTAAATTGAAAAAAAAACAAAAATTATGAAAAAAATGATTTAAAAATTCACCTTTTGAAATGGTTTGATTGATGTAAAATTTCTTGGCCAATTTTTCAATTGTCACATAATCCATACCAAACATTTGTTTAATTTTTGCTCTAAATTCTTTCCATTCTTTTCTTGAATGTTTATCATTTTGCATAAATTTTATTTTTGTTTTAAAATAATTTTTAACAATTTCTCTTTTTTGCTCATCCGAATGAGTGTTTTTAATTATAAGTCCAAACTCTTTTTTCCATTTGTAAATTTTCTTTTGATTTGCACGCAATTTTTGTGCAATTTTTCTTTCAATTTTAGTCCATTCTTTTCTTGAATATTTTTTTCCAATTTGCTTAATTTTCTCTTTAATTTTATGAAATTTTTTAACAATTTCTCTTTTATTTTTATCA
Organism: Heterodera schachtii; assembly: GCA_023374025.1. NCBI lineage: Eukaryota > Metazoa > Nematoda > Chromadorea > Rhabditida > Heteroderidae > Heterodera > Heterodera schachtii. The sequence goes on along the minus strand of SIJG01000097.1, from coordinate 479,805 downwards.
ATTGCATTTAAAAACTCATCATAAATTTGTCCACTTTTTTCTGGCAATTGTTCCAATTCATCACAATCGTGTGCATTTCTTCACTCTTTTCTTCTTTCACTTCCAAATTTTCACCCAAATTTGATGAAATTGATCATCAAATAAACTTTTGCGTAATATTTTCGTCATTTTTGTCTCATTTTGGCTATCCGTTTGTCCAATTATTCCATTTTGATCAGTTTCATTCTCTCCATTTTCCTCCAATTTTTCGTTCCATATATTTTGTAAATCTTTTTAAATTTATTTCATCTTTGAAATAATTCTTTTTTATATCGGTTTTTAATTAAATTCACTTAACATGTTATAATCACGAAACGATTACATGTTTTGGTAATTGGTTCAGAAGAATCGAAAACATATATTAAATTATTTATCTCATTTAATATTTATTTGTAATTTTACACTTTTAATTCATTTAATTATTGATACTTTCTTTTGAGGATGTTTAATGAATTTCATTGAGTAATATAATTTATTTATTTAACAAATAGGAAAGTTTCAATCATTTGTAAGTTTCTTAATATAGCTTCAATCAGTTCTTGATAATCTGCAAAATAATGATTAATCAAAAGATTTTTGAGTTTTTTTGTATGTTTTAAGCGTGGGAACTCAAAAAGAATTAGGGTTTGGTCAAACAGCAATGAAAAGCTTAATTTTTTATTTATTAATTGTGGTTTTTGTCATTTGTATTTGTTTTGCAGTTGTTAAATTTTATAATTTTTATTGGAGTAAGTTTTAAAATTTTATGTCTTCTTAATAAGTTTAACAGTTAAACTTTTTAAAGGAAACACGATCTCGTGAATTATCATCACATTCGCGCAAGTTGCTGCAATTTTATATAGGCAATATAATTTTTAAAGGCTTTTTGGAATTAAAAAATGAATGTAATAGTAAAATGTTCGACATTTTTAATTTCAGGGCTCGGCTTTTATTTCTTCCATCACTTGTTGGAAAATTGCTGGCGCTGACGCAACACCATAAGGCATACGCGTAAATTGGTATAGGCCTTTATGCGTGCAAATGGTCAGGCATTCCTTGGCTTTATCGTCCAACATTAGTTGAAGATAAGCCTCCTTCAAATCCAACTTGGAAAACTTTTCGCCTCCATTCAACACGCTGAACAATTCTTCCGGGCGCGGCAACGGGTATTGATGGATGTCGAGCCATTGGTTGACCGTGACTTTGTAGTCGCAACATAAGCGAATTTTGTTCCCGGGTTTGGGTACAATCACCAGCGGTGTTGCCCAATCGGAAGTTGTCACCTGCTCCAACACTCCATCTTTGACCCACTTGTCGATGACCTTCTCCACTTCGGTTAATAATTTCTTAATTTCATTAATTCATTATGATTAATTATTTAGCAAAGTATATTAAAATAATAATTAATTTTAATACGAACATTGACACTAAAACAGAAGCTGTTGAATTTTTTTTTTTTGAATCAGGGTATTTTGTTTTTTATTTTTATAAACTAATACTTTGTTTTATTCAATATTCTTTTTTAGTAATTCATACAATAATGCTTCTTATTTTACTATTTAACAAATAAATAATTTAATTTATGTCATAATAAATACATATGATTTTTTTCATTGTAGGAGCTAATAAGGCTAGTAGACAATTTATGATTTGACCTTATATAATTTTATTGGAGTTTTAGTGTCAATGTTGTATTAAAATTAATTATTATTTTAATATACTTTGCTAAATAATTAATCATAATGAATTAATGAAATTAAGAAATTATTAAAACAAATCCGTGAAGATTATTAATTAAACAAAAAATTGGCATTTATTCTTTTATTCTTAGCCAAAATTTTAATGTTGAAAACGAATAAATAATGGCTATTTATCTTTTCACATCTTATATAAACTAATTTTTTTTGTCTTTTTTTCTTGTCATATTATCGATCTCTTCCAAACATTGCTTTGACCAGGGGTCCAATATTATTTTATTTTCATTTATACAAATGCATTTTTTATTTTTAAAATTTATTTTATCAATATAGAAATACTTGTAACTTATTATCTTTTCAATCATTAAAAATTATATTAAATTAATGAAAAAATCCAGATAATTGCGGACTAATGTCATGAGTAATAAAATTAATTATTTTAATTCCTCTCCTTTGAGCAGGAAATTATTAAAATTCATAAGAAAAATAGCTAATTTTATTTAAAAATAATGATTAAATATATAACTATGTCGGCTTTGCTTTTAATTTACAGCTAAAATAATGAACATGAATATTTAAATCAAAAGATAAATAAAATAATTATTTATTACAATTTGTGAATTTTTAATAATATTATAACGAAATTATAAAAATTTATCTTAATTCGAAAATTTGTTCATTTTGTTTATTATTTTATTTGAAGAAGATTATCATGTCAAACTAAAAAGGATGATTCTGGAGGTCCGATCAAGATTATGGATAATAACTTAATCAAAATATAAAAATTCAAATAATTAATTTTGTTTATTTTTTTATCACTTCATGAAGCCAATAAGTTTTTAGTTCGAAATTTAAATTAAACCATTAACAAATCAAAATAAACTTACAACTCTAACCAAAATGCGAATATAAAAAATATTTCGTAAAAAGTTTACAAATGAAATTGTTAAACTTCTTATTTTGAAAATTTTGAGATAGAAACCTTGCGTTAAACACAAGAGTATTTATAATATTAGCTTTTTCTTCTGTTTTTCATATAAGTAATTTTCTAATTTTATAAAATATAATTATTTTCCAATTTACCACATTTTTTATACAAAATATGTCATTTTAGCCGGAAATGTTTGTGTTTTAAAGTAAATCCATAAATATAAAACATATAACAAGGTCTTAAACATTGTTGTAAAACTTTGAGCTTTGTTTACCCTCCGAATCGCTTGAAATATATATTTTTATTCATTTGATTTTTAATCGTTAATTGTTTTCTATTAGTCCTCTCACTATTTATCTATTCGTTTTCTTTAAATTAGAATTATTGAGATTTTTATTGCTTTGTGTTCATAAATATATTTATTTTTTAAATTATAGAGAAATTAATGTATATATATGCTCAATTCTTAATTATTTGAATTTTTATATTTTGATTAAGTTATTTATCCATAATCTTGATCGGACCTCCAGAATCATCCTTTTTAGTTTGACATGATAATCTTCTTCAAATAAACTAATAAACAAAATGAACAAATTTTCGAATTAAGATAAATTTATAATTTCGTTATAATATTATTAAAAATTCACAAATTGTAATAAACAATTATTTTATTTATCTTTTGTTTAAATATTCATGTTCATTATTTTAGCTGTAAATTAAGAGCAAAGCCGACATAGTTATATATTTAATCATTATTTTTAAATAAAATTAGCTATTTTTCTTATGAATTTTAATAATTTCCAGCTCAAATGAGAGGAATTAAAATAATTAATTTTATTACTCATGACATTAGTCCGCAATTATTCGGATTTTTTCATTAATTTAATATAATTTTTAATGATTGAAAAGATAATAAGTTACAAGTATTTCTATATTGATAAAATAAATTTTAAAAATAAAAAATGCATTTGTATAAATGAAAATAAAATAATATTGGACCCCTGGTCAAAGCAATGTTTGGAAGAGATCGATAATATGACAAGAAAAAAAGACAAAAAAAATTAGTTTATATAAGATGTGAAAAGATAAATAGCCATTATTTATTCGTTTTCAACATTAAAATTTTGGCTAAGAATAAAAGAATAAATGCCAATTTTTTGTTTAATTAATAATCTTCACGGATTTGTTTTAATAATTTCTTAATTTCATTAATTCATTATGATTAATTATTTAGCAAAGTATATTAAAATAATAATTAATTTTAATACAACATTGACACTAAAACTCCAATAAAATTATATAAGGTCAAATCATAAATTGTCTACTAGCCTTATTAGCTCCTACAATGAAAAAAATCATATGTATTTATTATGACATAAATTAAATTATTTATTTGTTAAATAGTAAAATAAGAAGCATTATTGTATGAATTACTAAAAAAGAATATTGAATAAAACAAAGTATTAGTTTATAAAAATAAAAAACAAAATACCCTGATTCAAAAAAAAAAATTCAACAGCTTCTGTTTTAGTGTCAATGTTCGTATTAAAATTAATTATTATTTTAATATACTTTGCTAAATAATTAATCATAATGAATTAATGAAATTAAGAAATTATTAAAACAAATCCGTGAAGATTATTAATTAAACAAAAAATTGGCATTTATTCTTTTATTCTTAGCCAAAATTTTAATGTTGAAAACGAATAAATAATGGCTATTTATCTTTTCACATCTTATATAAACTAATTTTTTTTGTCTTTTTTTCTTGTCATATTATCGATCTCTTCCAAACATTGCTTTGACCAGGGGTCCAATATTATTTTATTTTCATTTATACAAATGCATTTTTTATTTTTAAAATTTATTTTATCAATATAGAAATACTTGTAACTTATTATCTTTTCAATCATTAAAAATTATATTAAATTTTTAAATACAAATTTATATTTTATTATATTATTATAAAAAAACAAAAATTAGACAAAACTAACTTAGTGTTTCTACCTTTAAATATTTTTTCAAACTATCGCGTTTATCCTAATATTAATATAAATAATTTACCATTTATTTTTGTTTTTTAACTTTTGAATAATAGTATACTAATTCTTTAGTATTCTGCGTAAAATTATTTATTTGACTATATTTGGTATTTGGTTTTAATTTTAAATTATAATAGATTTATTAACATACTAGTTTTATAATTTCATTTTTTAATTATCATGATTTTTTTTCTCAAATACCCGTAAAATGATAAAATGTTTTTTAAAAAATATATTAATATTTTTACCTTTACATAGGTTTTAACTTTTATAATTCAGTTTTCTTTATGTTGAATATATTTAATACTAATTGAATATTAGTCTTATGGTTATCAAATATTTAGAATCTTTTTATTAAACTTTTCACGTACATTACACTGCTTTAAATACTAAAATATTTAATTTAATTTTGTTTTGATTTTATTTTATTTTTAATAAATTAGAATTTTGGCTTTTACTTCCTGTCACTGGTTTAAATATTGAAAATATTTAATTATGTATAGCATTTTAAATACATAAAGTAAATTAATCTTTAAATTTTATAATTTTGACAAATTGCATCGAATAATTTCAGGACAATAAACAATTCTCTTATGATAATTTTGCATATCCACCTCATAGGAGGTTAATTTATTTTTTATATTATTGAGAAATTAATATCGCATCTATTTTTGATAAAGTTGGTCAAATAAATTTTTTTATTTGTTGCTCTACTAGTGAATTTATTATTTACAAATTTTATTTGTATTCATGAATGTTGTTGAAAATGTTCTATTTATTTTTTCATATTTAAAGGTTTATCCTTTATCAAAATTTTATTTTATGAAAGTTCATAAATTATTTTCAATTTATAAAATTTTTTCTATAAATAGTATATTAGTTTAATTAAAGATATTTTAATTTAAAAAATAAATGAGGTTGAACTTATTTTCTACTTTTGCCTACTAGCTGAACCCAAAAATTTGTTACAACATTGCAGTCAGGTAGAGCACAAAATAATTTTCCCACGTTTTTTGGGGGACCGATAAATTGGACACCAGAAAATTGGACACCAAGCGGAAAACTGGACACCGTTGGAATTTTGGACACCAAAGGAAAATCGGACACCGGAAAACTGGACACCAAATTCCTAAAATAAACCCAGGAATTTGGTTGAAAAATAAATTTGTGTAGGGTAAATGGATTAATAATAAGGCACTTAGAAGTAGATCAGGATTCAACAGGCAAGATGATTGATAAATGTTCCTATCTAAAAGAAAATTTGTTTCATTCTTTATGAATGTTATGGTGGCTTTATTTTGCTTATGTTTTATGTTTATTTCCGTTTTTTACGCTTAGAAAAAATATAAATATGTGCAGCTAAAATAAAATCTTTTAGCCAAACCAATATGTTTTTTTTAAACTTATTTTTAATTAATTTATTTTTGATCCAATAGTGTCCAAATTTCCATTAGTGTCCAATCTTCTAGTGTCCACTTTTCGGTGTCCAATTTACCGGGAGCATAATATCATTTGGCTAATATTTTCTTAACTAGTTTTAAAATAATTTCTAATATTCTTTTTGAAATATTTTGTTCTTTTATAATATCTTTCCAACGTAAATATTTAATGGCTGGACAGTCGACATTCATTGCAAGGTGTAGAGCCCATATGTTGGTTATTTTTTTGTACTTGTTGTCTGTGCATATTAAATAAAATAACAAAATAAATAATCTAAAGCTGAAAGGTTATTAAAAAAAATTCGAGATATATTATTCATAATTAATTTTTTTTTGTCAGATTGTTACAAAATATCATATTGAAATAAAAAAATACAAGGTATTAAGCAACGAATCCAAAAATATTCAACATTAGTTTTATTAAAAAATCAATTAAAATTGCAACTAGAAATTTTGAATGGAATTAAAATTTAAGAAATGTAAATTGTTCATCAAAAAGTCATCCATTAAACTCTGCAATTTCTTTGATGACAAAAAAAACATATAAAGGGCACAAAATTAGAGTTAAATGAAATATTGTAAATTAAAACTTTTTAAAATATTTATGAATCATTTTAAAATTTTATTAATGCATAAATTATAAAACAATATTTCAAATTTAATTAAAAACATTAATTTGGGTAAATAAATCGGTAATTTTAAAAATCAAAAAATTTCAATGAAAAAATCCAAATAATTGCGGACTAATGTCATGAGTAATAAAATTAATTATTTTAATTCCTCTCATTTGAGCAGGAAATTATTAAATTCATAAGAAAAATAGCTAATTTTATTAAAAATAATGATGTCGGCTTTGCTCTTAATTTACAGCTAAAATAATGAACATGTTATTTAAACAAATAAATTAATTGCTTCGTGGCCGTATACGCTAATACAATAATTTAAAATCTGAGAAACCAAAACTGAAATATAAAAAAAATAATACTCAGAAGTAGAAAAAACAAAGAAAAATGAAATATTTATAACTGACAATAAATCAGAGGTTAATTGTTGAATTAATATTAAAAACTAGAGAAAAACATGACTTTTTAGTAAATAAATTAATTAGTGGTTGGTTTAAATTTAAGAGACAACTTTTTGATGTCATATTATCCAACAATAATAGAATGCCTACAACAGAATCAAATTTTGCAAGCAAATTTTCAAAATATGGTGAATGACGATTTAGCTACGCAAAAACAATGAGTGACAGCTTCTGCGGCATCCACTCGCAACCTATTCAAAAAAGTCGATCGTATCCGAAATGAAAAATTGTTTTAAGGAAAAATTTTATTATTAAAATTTTTTATATAATAAACGACCCGAAAAATTATAAAAATTTTTATGAAATAAACAATTAATAATTATCGATTCCATTTTAACGTATTTCTTTGATGAAACTGTTTGCCATCTATTGAAACTGAAATTAGAAGGAATGCTTTAAAAAATTCAAATTCAAAAAGTTTAGAATAAAAAACGGTAAAAATATACAAATCAGTGTTTTAAAAAATTCAAAATTTATTAAAACATATCTAATGGTAAAAAAAACTGCGAATTTAAATAAAGAATCTAAAACCAATGAAATATAAAAGAAAAAGTGGATAGGTTTTTTTTCATTGGTCTATCTATTGAGATCAATGAAAACAAAAAAGGAAAAATAAAGTGATTTTTATATTGTGTATTATTTATTTATAAATTATTTCTTTGATTGGATTAGATGTATATCTAAACTGAATTTCGCAGGACACGAATACTAGTTATCAAAACCAGGAAACGTGACAATTTAAGAAGTAAAAAATATGCGAAACCGATTCCAAATAAAATTATCTTTTCAAGATTTAATTATTAATACAACTAATTAAAATCATAATATTTATTTAGACGATTTTTTCTCTTAAAACTAATTAATTGAAAGATATAAATACAAAAAATATGAACAAAAAAATATATCTTGAAAGAAAAACGGTCTAAAACCAATTAATTTTAAAAATTATTGCTTATTATCAAAAACCTGACAATATATATAAATTATGAGTAGAGTTGGTCGGGACCGGGAAATTTGACAAAAACCGGGACCGGGACTTGCCGGGACCAGAAAAGTCGGGACCGGGACCGGGACCAAGTTTTTTGACCGGGACCGGGATCGGGACCGCGAGAAAAGCCGGGACCGGGACCAACCGGGAATTTTCCCAAAAGAAAATTTTTTTGAAAAAAAATTTAAATTTTGAGTGCACTTGTTACGAAAATTGCCTATATACAAAAATGTACCCATAAAATTTTTTAATTTTCGTTTCGAGGAGGAATTCAAGTAAATTTTAAAAATTTTCATTTCGGGGGGGGGGGATCTTGGAATTTTCTGTCCAAAATTCTGGATTTTTTAAATAAATTAACAATCTTTTGCTTTTAAATCGCTGTTTTTGTGGCGCTGTTTTTTCGAGAAAACTTTTTAGGAACATTGGGAGGGGGCGGGGTCCGGCGGTGCCGATAGGCGCCGCCGGAAAATTTTTTAAATTTTTAATGGTATATGTTAACAGAATTTGCCAAAAAATGACCAAATATTAAGTTAATTTGTGGGTTTTTAGGCTGTTTAAAAATGAAAAAAATTTTTAAGTTAAAATAATTTTTATTAATTAAGTTCAATTAAAATAATGGTAAAGAAAATATAAAAAAGTTTCGTTTCCATCGAGGAATTGAACCCAAGAGACAAATAATGAAAGTGAGAAAGTTTAGCCACTAGACCATATAACGATGTGAATAAATGCAATAAATGAAATAATAATTTAATTTTTTTTCTCAAAAATTTCTCCTTCTCACCAATTCCCTTCTCATTTCTCACCCAGACCCCCATTCTTACCAGTGCTTATTTAGTCCCGCCGGGACCGGGACTGGCAAAACCGGGACCGGGATTTCTGTTTTTCCAAAAACCGGGATCGGGACCGGGACCGGGACCTGAAAAACCGGGAATTCCCGTCCCGGTCCCGGTCCCGGTCCCGGTCCCGACCAACTCTAATTATGAGACTAATTATACTATGCATAGCACGTGTCCAACAAGCATTCTGATTTTGTCACGAGCCATAAGAAGTATAATTTGGTAAACATTTATTTTTAATTGTAATCTGTAATTTAAAAACTAACCAGAAAATTTTTAAATGAATACTTCTTTAGCAAAAAAAAAAAAAAACTAATACGAAATTCAAGCAAAATCTAATACAATTTCCTACAAAATACGTAAAAAAAACAACAACAATTTTAGTTTTTTATAGGAGTTGAAAATTCCTTTTTACAAAACTATTATATTTATGAAGAAATTAACATTAAGAAAAGTAGCGACAAGAAAGAGCTATTTATTTCTTGTTCCAACTTTTCTTAGTGTTCTCCCCTTTAAATTTTAATTAATTTTTATTTTTGCCAATTTAAAGCGCATTAATTTCAGCTCATTGATTTATTATTAAAGTTAATCCCTAATGTCTAGGCAGATTTTAAACAAATGTTTTTTTATAACAAAATGGCGCAATACATTAAAATTAAACAAGAGTATTTTTATTTGACTTTTTAAAATTTATAGACATTAAGTAATTTTTCAAATTTTCATATTTTAAAAATTGCTAATCTCAATTTTTGGCGCTTTATTTATTTTTTATTAATAAATACTTTTTTTTTCATTTTGTATAAATTAAATTTTGATTGTTGACCCACCGATTTTTTTTCTTATAAAATCATTTTCTATTGTATCTATTATTGTATTCTAACTTTTCGTATTTTTTTAAATTCTATCCGGTGCTTTTGGCAATTACGTTCATACATTTTGCATCTAATAATTTAATTAATTATACATTTTTTTTTGTATATTTTTTAAAATTCAACATTATCTTTGAAACTTACTTAAAATATAATATACAAAATTTGGAATTAATATATAAAAAAGGTAAAATTATAGCAAAATAAATATTATTTAAAATTATTTTAATCGAAATCAAATATAAACACAAATTTATAATTATATTTATATGAAATTTTTGATAAAAACATGTAAAACTCGTTTAATATTTGAAAGTCATACATATATAATTATTTCCCAAGAAATACATATGAATGTAAACACTTAAAATTTAAAAATAGCGAACAAAAATTAATTAGAAATTTGGACATACATATTAATAAAACAGATAAAGAAAAATGTAATCAAATTAAATAATATTTTGTAATTAATTTCCTGCAAATATGAGTTAGTAAAAATTTTAAGTCTAAACTATAATTAGAATTTCAGAGAATTCCCTAGCTTTGAACATGAAAATAATATTCATACCAATCATCTTTAGTAAAAATTAATTAAAAATCTAATCTAAATATAAGATTTTTTAATATTAAATTATAAAGCCTTTAATTTTAAATGATATCATAAATTAAATAAATTTTAGTGATTTTCGCAAAAGCTTCATGTTTCAAAGCAAAAGTTATGAATATAGTTCAGAGAAGTTAAGTTTGAGAAAAATAAAACGAATGATATCCACAAAATTCCCAGGAGCAAAAAAATAATCAAAGGATCTAATTTATATAGAAATATCAAAAACAATATTTTCTATATAATATTTTTTAATTTTTTAAATATAAATTAAATAAGTTTTGAATTTTATGCAATAATGAATGCTGAATTCATTTTTTTTAAATCGCGTGTTGTTCCAGACCAAGTCGTCATTGGTTTTGTGCTTCAATCGGGGATGATCAAGGGCCATCATCTTACGTGGCCTTAATTTACAATTAATTAAATAAATTACAAAAATAAATATACCTAAAATATTTAAATTAAAAATAATTAAAAAAAAATTTAAAATGGATATTTATCATATGGTAATAAATTTTAGGTAATGATTCTTTGGGGAAAGGGGTGCCGGTCAAATTGGAAGGAAAATTCGGAAATCTTTTAATATCAAACTCGAACACAAAATTAAAAGCAAGCAAATTTGTCGGAGGACGGAGAAACAACAATTTCGAAGAGTAAAAATAGGAGAGAGCTGAATGAATGCCAATTACTTAATTAATGAGAAAATGAAAACAAAATTGAAACAGAAAATAACAAACAAAACGCCACAAATTAAAATTAATTTAAATTAGCAACAAAGTCAACAATTATATTCAACAAATAACATATTTTTTATATAGGAAAATTGTGGCCCAATACTCCACATTGGATAAAAATGACCTTGATCATTAAAAAAGGCAGAATAGAAAATAACCTAAAGCGTCTTTACATGGAAAACTATAAAAAATAATTTTAATGAAATTTTAAGCAAATTAGTGACAATAAATGAAAACAAACACAATCGCTTCTAAGTCCAATTTTAAATCCAATTCAAAGCAGAATTCACCTCCTTTTAAAATCCTTTATTTGCCATCCCACACATAATAATTTTCGAATCTTTAAAATATCTTTTGTGATTTAAACGAACAAAACGCCAAAGAAATTAATGAAATAATAATTTAAAAAGATAACTAAGTAGTCAATTATATCACATGACACTTCGTCACAGCACCTTTTCAATTTATTGTTAATTTCTATTTTGGATTATATCCAAATAAATGTAAACAATTAAAATTCATAATTTGTTAAACGTTTCATAATTTGATCTAATATATGTATTTTATGACATCTATATTTTACAAATTAACTTGCTGCTGGACGTGCTGACAAGATTGTAGAAAAAGGCAAGAAATGTGCAAACATTTACTGCTTCTAACTATATATTTTTTATAATTTTAAATTTTAAAAAATTGTAAACTAATAAAAGTTTGTTTAAAAATTTTTTTTTAAATTATTTATATGAATTTAATTTAAGATAAATTATTTTGATAATTTGTTTTGTTATAATGCTATTTTCTTTTTAATTCATTGTAAAGATGCTTAAATATTTTGTATATTTGGTTTAACATTTTTTTTAATATTTAGCACCACTTTTACAGTGATTTAATAATGAGAAGCATTTTTTAGTACATTTCTTCGTAAATTTACGTTTAATTAAATAGAATTTTTATTTGACATACTTATTTATTTTAGACATTGAAAATTTGCCTAGATTAAATAAAATTAAAAATTTTATTTTGTGTATTTTTTAAAAATTTAAAAGTTTCATTAAGGTTATTCGTTGTATCGTCTTTTTATTTTTGCTGGTCAATTATATTTAATTACAGTGTTCATATAATTAATTTTTTAGACGCCAAAAAAATTGCATTATAATTTTCTATAAATTTTGTGTTTAAGTGTAATAAGCTATTTACATGGTGTCCAGACATTTGCGTCCCGGACATTTGCGGCCCGGACATTTGCGGCTCGGACATTTGCGGCCCTAGCCAAATCGGACATTTGCGTCCCGGACATTTGCGGCCCGGACATTTGCGGCTCGGACATTTGCGGCCCTAGCCAAATCGGACATTTGCGGCGCGACTTTTGCTTCCCGAACATTTGCGGCCCATTTCTTAAGGGCCATTTTCGGACATTTGCGGCCCAATTTTTTGTTGGATTTTGCGGCCCAAGCCAAAATCGGACATTTGCGGCCCGACATTTGCGGCTTCACCCAAATTCATCATCGATAACCAATGAAAATCATAAATCACATATAATTATTTTTATTTTCCAATGGCTTGCTCTAGGCTCAAGGGCATCACAATGCTTAAACTTCTTTATGTGGCCACCTAAGAGAGCAAACACATCGCGTCACAATTAAAAAATTTTTTTCTTTACCAATACATGTTGCAGCACTGCACTTTGAAATAAATTAATTAATTTAGGTTAATTAGAGCATTAAAAGTGTGGAAAAATACAGAAAGAACGCATTAGAAATTGCATTGTAATTTAAACACATTAAAGTATCTGAACTAGAACATTCGGTCATATTAATTCTTGGAAAGTGTAAAACTTTTATTTTAAGAATTTATTTATTTATTTTATTTCTGTTATTTTTCATTAATATCTAATATTCGACCTTAAAATAAATAAATTTAATAAAAATTTTCATTTAGTTAATCAAAACAAAATTACGAATGTCTGATTTTATTTTCTTAAAAATGGGAAACAAGTACTGAAAGCAACATTATCTACTCTTCAATCACTTTTACCTTATAAAATTATTGTATGTTATTTATTTAAGTGCGTTTTCAATTTAAAGTTTATTTATTTTATATCAATATTGTTAAAGGTGGTTAAATCATTTCCATAATTCAATTTCATTTGCACTATTTCTTAAATTTTGTTTTTCTTTTATTTTCTAAATAATGAAGCGGTGACGGATGTGAGGAGTAAATTCTCGCATTAGCCGCCGCGTCAAAGATCAATTTATTGATTTGTTTTGTATAATTTTCAATAAATTTTTTACAAAGGAATTTTCTTCGAATTTTGTTTTCCATTTTTAAATAAAGTTCATATTCGTACAAACAATGTTACAATTTTATGGGTCAAACGAGAATTATTATACTAATACTTATGATTAGAAAAATACATTTAAAATAAATTAAAATTTTACTTATTATTCATTTAAAAAAGTTAGGTTAAAATTATAATTTTAAATATGAAGTACTATTTCTAAAAATTCTATAAAGGTTATTATTCTAACTTAGTCAATATTATTATTAATTCTTATACTAATTCACATTTAATTAACGAGCGGAACTCCGGCGGTCTATTTAATTGACAATATTTTTAAAATATGTTATTAAAAAGCAATACTTTCGAATTTTTGTGGAAATAGATACCAAATTATCTGCAAAAATTGCTAAAAACTGGAAAATCCCAAAACTTTTGAAGATTTTTAGGTATAAAAACTTTCTAATTGTCCGCCAAATCATAGCCAGGATTTTTGCTTATTGAAAATATTTTCTTTGGGGTTATTTTTGAAAAAAAATTTCTGTCGATTCTCAAGGGTGCATTTTTTCTTGCATTTTTCATTACAAATCTTTTATTCACAAGCAAAATCGCTCTAATTCGAAAACATTGATTCATTTTTACATGTTATCAAAGTTTTAAATAAGTGTATTTTTTATTTTTCATATAAACAATCTTTATCACATCATCTAATTTTTTAAATGAAATAAACTTTTTTTATTGGTAGGAGCAACTGAGTAACCGCTAAAGTAATTTTATTAATTAGTGAGGCAAATGACTGGAATTGCCTTTTGGAGGCGAGGAGGAGGTACACTCACCAAAAAAGCCTTCTGACAAACTTAAAAAAAACTATTTCAAAATGATCTTAAAATCTGAAATAATTCAAGAATAACAAAGCACAAATAAAGGACCAATACTAATTTTTATATAAATGATTGAAAAAACGGGAAGTCCAGTAATAAATTAAATTTTTTTAATTAATTAATCAACGCTGAAGAAAATATACTATTTATCTTAGCATTAAATTAAAGTATATTCTAAATTGTAACAATATATAATTCCGGTAAAATGTAAAAAAAATTGAAAGTAAAAAGAGTTTCAGTATTATATACATTTTTACGTGTTTGATGAAAAATCTGTATTTAAAATTTTCTCGGCCGACAATCTATTTAAATTGGCGGGCTTTTGCATTTGATAAAATATATAAAATAAAAAATCAATTAAAAATTATCTGGTGCTTTAGCTTCTTATATTATTTTCCACCAGAAAATTCTTCTTATCCTCCATTTTCAATCAAGATATTAAATAATTATATTAAAAAGCAATCTAAATTATTGAATTTCGTAGTGAATAAAATATTAAATTCAAAAATATAAATAACTGATGAAAACAACTAATAATTAATATTTTAAAAACCAAGCGAAGCACTTCACGATGAATGACGTGAAATCATTAAATGAGTTACATAAAATTATTTTTAATAATGGACAATATTTAAACATAATTTAAAAATAAATATATTTACTGAAATAAATAATTAAGATTAACAACTTAACTTCGAGAAAATTAAACTAGCTATAGCTTCAGCTATTAGTTTTAACTTGTTTCACTTGTATTATCTTTAATATAAATATTGAAATAATTATTATTAAATTCTTTAAGTTTCCATTATTAAAAAAATAAATTTCTTTTAGCATTTCTCAATAAGAAAAAACCAAATTTTACCGAATCAAAGATTCTGATTTTATTTGAAAATTAGTTAATTTTGTGTAAATATTTTAACAATACCCAACCCCTAATGATTCTATGAATAGAACGAAATTTATTTGGGTTTTTAATCAATCAAGAATCACAAAATTTATTGAATTAATTGAATTCAGATTTTAGCAGTATTATAAAATTTATATTGAGATTGTTACATAGTCTTTTAATTAAATTAAGATAATAAAAAGTTTTGATTAACAAAATAATAACAATTCATGTAAGTATTTCAAATAATAAATATTAATTATAGAATGAAAATGAAATTAAATCAAATATTATCTATTACAAAAAGAAAAACGATAAATATCTTAAAGAAATAAAAATTGGGCAAATTTACTCGAAGATATCTAACTTAATTAAAATTAAGTCTAACTAACTTAAACATATTTGCCAATTAAAATATTAAAAAAAATGTATGAAGTGAAAAAATGAATAAACACAAAAAACATATTTGATTATATTATTTTTCATTTTTTTGACACAAACTTAGGACAAAAACAAAATATTTCATTTTTGAAAGTTCAAAGAAATTGATAGCTTTACGAGAATTAAAATTTTGAATATAACGAAAAAATAACATATTTAAAAATACTTGTATGTAAAAATTATATTAAATAATTTTTTTGTTGGAATTACTTGTGAATTACCAATTGAAAATTAAAATGAATTAAATGTTGTAAAAAAAAAAGCTGAATTGAACAATAACCATCTAATTAAGAAATAAGGTTATAAATTTTTGAAAATTTTTTATAATGTTATTTTAATTGTCCAGCGGTTTTGTGAAAAATGCAATTGTTAAAATTGGGTTACGATTTGCATTTTTAATATACATAAGACTTTCTTTATAAAATTAATATAAAATATAACTCATTTTTATTCAAATTCACTTTTTGTATATATACATTATGTTGTTTAAATTAGACGAGACAAAAAACTCGTTGATAATAAAAATTTTATATTAGTAGATGTTTGTCTATTTATTGAATTATGTGCACTATAATTTAAGTTGTTTTTCTTCATATTTTTTAACTTTAAATATCGGTTAACTTTCAATACATACATTCATTCGTATAATTGTACTTTTGTGGTGTTTAATTTTTACTTCAAAATTAAATTAGCTTTTTGCTTTTCTGTTAAAATAGAGTTTTTAAATTTCTTCTCTTTGAATCAGTGAAATTTCATTGTTCAATTACGTTTTATTTAATATATACATTAAATGTGTTTGTAAGCTTTTTTGAAAGTTTAACGTATTAAAAGGCAAATTTCAATTTATCCGTAATGCATTAATTTGTTTAGAATAAGTTATTACATACCTTTTAAATATAATAAAATTACAAAAAAATTTTAAAAGATATTTATAACCAAACAAATTTAATATTTTTTCGCATCCGTATTAAAGCAAAAAATTTGATCTTAGTATATTATACAGAACTTTAAAAAAATTAAATACAGACTTGAAAAAGTTGTGAATGAGAGATCCGGCGCGTCGAGTCAAACAAATTGCAGTATGTTCAAAGGCCGAGAGTGTAATTCTAATAAAATAATATATGAAATTTACCACCCACTTATTCCAGAATGCATATTTATAAATTCGCCTTTGACAATGTTGAAATCAAAGAAAATGTCATTCAAAATACAAAATTAATCAAAATTGGAGGAAAATTAAAATTTATAAATATATGCTTTTAATTATTTTTTCTTGAATTATTTCTAATTTTTTTAGCTTAAAACAGATTTTAACAATAATAATACAATATTAATAAAGAAGCACTTTATGAAGTAAACTCGATGATATTGTGTTATAAATAAATTTTTAATTATATATTTAATGAAAATTCTCTATGAACATTTAAAATTAGAAATTTCGATTGTATATTTAAACCTACTAGATTTGGAAAATTTTCTAATATTTTATATAATTTTTTAATAACAAATGGCTAGAAAGTTCTTCTGTGACATTTATTTTTAGAGGTTAATTTTTGAATAAATTTATATAAAAAATAAATGTTTATTTTTTTAGACAAAATCTTAAAAAAAATTTTAAATGTTGCAAGTTTAACCATAAAAATAAGTAAAAATTAATCTTATAACGAAAACAATAACAAGAGATTTTGGGTAAAAAAGAAAATGTTCATTAGCTTTTTTTCGAAAAAAGAATCATAATACAAAAAATAGCAAAATTTTAATTAAAATTAACAATAATTTAACTCCATAGCAATGAATTTAACAAAAGGAATAATCTTTTCACAATCAAAAAGCTCTAGCAACTTTATATTAAAAAAGAACAAAAAGAAAAATTTACAAAAAATTTCTTACATATTTCGGGATTTTTCTTACATAATGTAATTAAGAAATTGAAAAATTCCAGAAGAACATTTTTTATTTTAAAAATTATAATAATTTTTTCAATTTATATTAATATTAAAATTGTATTTTATAATTAAGAAGATAAACAAATATTCGATATTAAATTAATGACAATAAAAATATAAATGAAAAAAAACTGCTAAGGAAATAACTAAAAAAAAAAATTAATGAAAGCTTAGTGAACCATAAAATTAATATAGAGATAAAACATTGTATTAAATTATAATCGATGTCAACCTCAAATGAAAAGACAATCGGAATTGATCACTTTTGAATAAATAAATAAATTTAAAAAATGTTTTAATCAAATTAAATTATATTATGCTATTATATAAAAATATATAATTAGTATAAAATCATTATATTAACAAAGTAAACAAAGAAAAAAATTTCTTTTTAATTGTATTTAAATATAATTCCAAAATATTATAGTAACTGAATTAATACCTAACAACATTAAAAAATTAACCAAAATCAAAATATAATTTGACAAATAATATTGAATTAAAATTAAAATAATTATTTTAAATAAATTTATAAAAATATTATAATAAAAAAATGATTAATTGTTCTGTAAAATTATTTTGACATTATATATTTTCTTCACTATTTTAAACAACATGAAAAATATTTATATATTAATTTAAATGCTGAATTATAATTGAAATCAAATATATTTTAAAAATTTAAAAAAGAAAATTAAATAAATAAGTTATCTGAAAATTCAACTTGATAATTATTTCCTAAAGATAAAGTAATCAAAAACGATAAAAACAATCATTTGTATTTAAGCAAATATCCAAACAAATTAATTCAAAATATAACTAAAATTAAAATAAGTTTTAAATCATAAGTTAATTTGGTATTAATTCATGAATAATAATATTAACGTAGAAAATTGACATAAAAAAATGTTTAATATTTTCATAAGTTTTATATTTAGTTATAAACAATTTATATCTTCTTTAATATTTTCTTTATTGCGAACAAAAATAATTGCACTATAACCAAACCTATTGATTTAATTGAATTTTCTTAATTCCTAAATTACTTTTACTAATTAATCAATTTTTTATTTGTTTATTGGCATCATAAAATTATTAAAAAAACTTCTTTTATTCATTGCTGAAAAATTTTTTTTTATATCTATTAGTTAGATAAAATCTTAAAAACAAACTTGAATAGGACAATTACAATTTTGAAATTTAAACGGGTATAATTTTATGATACTTTTTGTAAATGAAAAAGAAATACAAAATTAGGTTTGATTTTGTAATAAATATATAAAGAAATATTTGAAAAAAACAGAGAACATAAATAATGCCGAAAAAGATAATTAATTAATTAGCATAATTTTAACTGATTTAATAGAATATAATGATTAAATAATTACATAATGAATTTTTCATAGTTAAAACATTTAAAGGCGATTAAAAAATAAAATAAAATTTTAAATACATCCATTTCTATAATGAAAAGCAAGCTCTAGCTTTTGTAAGTTCAAAATATTTATATTATTTTCCATTGAAATAAAAAGTTAAAGAGCTACTATTTTTAAAGTTCATGATATTAAAAATCATACTCAATAAGAAATTACGAATTGCTTATAAAATATGAGTGAAAGAATAAAATAAAGTAATTCGCGAATTCTAAAAGTTATACAAAAAAATACATTAAATTGATGCAAAAAGGAAGTTTGCAAGTTGAAATATGAGGCCATGATTGTGTAAATTATTATCACCTTATTGCAGAATGTTGTTGAAAGCTTTATATGCATGTATAAATATATTTTTAATAAAAAATAATCTATCAATTTTAACGGTGACGATATTCAACATAAAAAAGGCATAAAATTATAAGCAAGAACTGCATCCCATAGACGAACTGAAGAGTTGTATGACAATGGTATTCTGTCAGATTAGTATAAAGAAAATGCAATCAAAAGTCTATATAATAGCATAAGAAAATTTAAACATGACTAAAATTTTTATGATATTTCTTTATTGGGTTTAAATTCACAATTTATTCTGCTAAAAAACATAACTATTTAAAATTTATAGTACATGAAATTTAAAAATTTTTAAATAATATATATAATCTTAAAATTTTTATTTGTCACTTTATAAATTAAAGTTCTCACAAATATAGCTAAACTACCTCTACATTATTTACTAATATAATTTATTAAATATATCACAGTATAAAAAATTCTATTAATTGAAATAGAAGAGTATTGCCATTTGCCTGTGATCGTGATATTGTCCTATTATTGGAAATACGTAGCGATAGATGTTTGTTCGAATTTGTACATATACGGTAGAAAAAGTTTTTTGTATTTGTTTTTCAATTTTTAGTTGTGGCTCTCAAATGCACATCCGGAATCCAGTTGACATACGTGAACAATGGCACGGACAGAAAAATCACCCAAGATCCAAATCAGGCGGTTGATTATTTATTTCAATATTTTATATCAACTGTTCTGAGTAAAAACAATAAATCCCAAAATTTCTAATCAACAAACACAAATTGAATACAATATAAGAGAATTATCTAATTAATAGAAAAAAAAATTAAAAAAACGTACGACGGGACAAAAAAAAAACTAGTCCGTAATGCGAGATCATTAATAGTTAAAAAAGCAAATAAAAATTCACGGAAATGTAATTATTAAATATAAGTTTATTTGAGTTTGATCGATATTAATTTATATAACTTTGTTAACTTTTCATTTTATTGTTTCAAATTAAATAATAATAACAAATTTTTCATGTTCTATGCAAATTTTTAAATTAAACTTGGACTGATCCGGAATTTTCTTTCATTTGTGCGCAGCGATGTTAATGTTGGTCTTTGCGACCAATACATAAGTGAATATTTCAATCCGAATAAACCAGTAAAAATATTTGCGCGAGTAATTTTTTTTATAATTTTGAGCGATATAATTTTGTATATTTAGGAGGGTTTTGCTATATAATTTCAGTAATTTCTAATAATAATGTTAATAAATTTTATATATGTTCATATTTTAAAATTATTATTTTATATTTATGTTTGCACAATCTGAATAATTGCACTATTAATGTTGCCAACAATTATTTTATATTCGAAATTTTTTGAATACATTTTTCCAAAATAAAAAATTTCAAAAATCTAAATTTTGAATAAATTGATGTTGACTTATAAGAGGCATTTTTTGAAGAAATGAAATTCAAAATGACTGTTCGGAGATGCTCCCCTTCTCTCTCTCTCTCTCTCTCTCTAAGCACATCTGGCTAGTAGTGCTGTCTGAGAGTCTCGGTCTCGAGTCTCGACTCGAGAAAAGTCTCGGGTTTTTTTGGTCTCGGTCTCGAGTCTCGGTCTCGGGTTTTTAAGTCTCGGTCTCGATTTTCGAGACTCGAGACCGAGACTTTTTTACACCTCTAATGATTGATTTTTTGTAAATTTAAAATTAATGTATTTTTGGTAGCTTTTTTGCTTAATTTACATATTATATCCGTGGTCTAGTAGGTTGTGCTCTTGTTATGTTTGTCACTTTTGCGTTTGATCAGTTCCACTTCAAGTAGTTACTTTTTCTTTTCATTTTTCAAAATTAATGTTTATTCGATGGGAATTCAATCACAATTTTAACAATTAAAATCGTAAAATACGTCATTTTTGGACTAAATCTATTAACAAAGCGCACTAAAAATTTCAAAGTTTCCCCCGGTGGCGCCTGTCGGCACCACCGGCACCCAAAACCTTATTTTTATAAAAAGTTGGCTCAAAATCGCAAAAATTTGGGCATTTTTGAACTACATCTGTTAACAAATTGCACTCAAATTTTCTAAATTTTTCCCGGCGGCGCCTATCGGCACCGCCGGGTCTCCAAAATTATTATTTTTTAAATTGACTAGAAAACAGCGCAAAAAATTGCGTTTTTGGATTGATTATGGTACCTAATTGAATTAAAATAAAAATAAAAACAAAAATTTGTTAAGAAATGCGCAAAATTTTTTTTAACGATTTTTAAGCGAATAAGAAAATTATTTTGAAAAAAAATCTCGGGTCTCGGGTTTTTTGGTCTCGGTCTCTGGGTTTTGGGTCTCGGTCTCGAGTCTCGGGGTCGAGTCTCGGTCTCGGGGTCGAGTCTCGGTCTCGGGGTTGAGTTTCGGTCTCGGGGTTGAGTCTCGGTCTCGAGTCTCGAGTCTCGAGAAATAGGAGGGAAACTAGAGAAAAGAAAAGAGTGTAGGAAAAGTAAGAAAGGAATCAATTATTGTTTTGGAAAGATATGTAGTCCAATTTTCATCAAATTAACAGATTTAAAGAATGAAGTTTTTTCTTTTAACTAAATTCATTTTTATTTGTATCATTTATTATTTTTGAATAATTGTTTGTTTATGTTAATAGCATCATTCATGGCCGATCCGAAAACCCATAAAAAGTTTAAAATTTGGACCCATAACCCGGAAATTTTTTTTAATTTAAATTCTGTATGCCTTAAACGGAAAAATATCAATACCAACAAAATTAAATAAGGTTTTGCAAGTGAAACAATAAAATAAAACAAAATCTTTGCCTTAATTTGAAAAATGAAAAATAAATTTATTTTAATTTTTTAACATTTTTTAACATTTTTTTTATTGATATCTAATCCGCTACATTAATTGTGATTTGTTACCAGACTTTGTTCATTCATTATCATTTTCAAAGCGCGCTCTTAAGACAAATTTTAGATTTTTCGTGATTTTTTTCATGTAAGAAATTTACTGAATTCTATTAAATTAAAAAAAATAAATTGGCCTTTCAAAAGTTTCATTAATAACTTAATGATTTATACTTATTAAAATAAATTATAAAAAAAATTAAAAAAGAAGAAAACAAAATCTTAAATAATTCATTCTTAGTCAATTATATAATAAGTGTTAAATAAAATATATTTATATTCCGTTCGCTGAAAAATTATAATACGGCGACACATGAACCTGAATTATTAAACGAAAATGAAAACTATTTATTTTATAATTATGTTAATCAAAAAATTCCAAAATGAAAATATTTATGGCTTATTTTTGAATTGTCTTTTTGAGTAAAAATAAAATGACAAAATTTTTAAATAAAGCAAAATTATTTAATAAAAAGAATTAAATATCATTTACGATCTTTAAAAATTTGTTTAAATATCGTCTTTGAAAAAAATAAATAAATATACTATCATTACAAAAATAAAAAATAATTTTATTCTTGTTCGAGCTAGAAGAAAATAGAAAAATGAAAACGCACGATACTACCACACTGCAAAATTATTACTTCATTAATGATAAAATCTGTATTATGCGAGATTATATTTTAAAAATATAATGAAAATTAAGACAAAAAATATCAATCATTTTGAATGCTTTTGTATATTCCCCAAATAATATAAAATGCTTTCAAAGTTACAGTAAGTAGTGAATCTTTCGATGGAGGTGTAAAATTATCTAAAAGTTAAAAATCATCAAATTTTCAAAAATTACTAGAAAATGTTAAAAAATTTTCGGTTAAATAGAACCAAGATATAGGTTCATATAAGATTAATTTATGACCATATTGAAAAGCAGAAAATAAAAAATTAAAATATCGTTTTAATATTATAATGAAGCCTTGTTGAACTTAATAAAAACCTTAATTTAATTGTAAAATTTTAATTTTTCAAAAATTTCTTTGTTGGCGAGTAAATTTATTGTGCAAATATTTATTCTAAAAATAAACTACACAAAGCATTAAAGTTGAAAAATTAATAATTTTCAATTTTATTAAAATTAGGTGGTAATGCAATGGGATTATTTATTTTCAAAAAAAAGTTTTTAAAAAAGTATTAACGTTAAACAAATCAACTCTTAAAAATATCAAATGAATGAATTTAATCTCAAAATTAATTAAATGCAGATTTTTCTGCAAATGTATATTAATCCTTCGAATGAACATAATTATGCGACGCAGTACAAGCATTAATTGCACTTATTGCATTTGATGGGGCAATTAGCCAGCCAAATTTGCTATTATTGTTAATGTTTCAAATTAAATGGGCTCATCTTAATTTATAACTTCAGCTCCGTCTGATTCTGCGGTATCAAGAAAAATCAAAATAGTTTTCGTATTGATTAATGAAATTTTACACATTAATTTAATAAATATGCTTATATATAAACACAAAGATTAAATTGTCATTAAAGAAAAAAAAAAAAATTTTTAAATGCATGCAAAACCTTATAGATTTTAAGCCAATAATAAAGAGCACATTAAAATGCAACAAAAAATAAGCCAAATCTCGAAAGCTTTTAAATTTAGCTTTGAAGAAACAAATTTTTACCATATTATTATATATTTTAAAGAAATAAAGTAATATAAAAACTTGTGCTGAGAACTCTAAAATTATTTTTGGTTCTATGAAGCAATACAGGAAATGTAATTTAATATTAATTTAGCTAGAAAAGACAACATAAAATAAAATAAAATAATAATATCAATTCAAAAATTCATTCTTTCATTTATATCAAACAAATTGAAATTCTACGAAAAAAATTGTTTGTCAATACTATGTGATTCATTTATTTTTCTAGGCCAATTCTTACCCTTTTATTTAATGACAATGACTAACACAGTACATCCAGTTTAGAAAGCGTTTGTTTTTCATTATCTAATAAACTGTGATAAAATTTTTATATCTGTCGATAATTTAACCAACAGAAAGAAACCAGATGATTTTTGCTTTATCCATTCTTTTTATCTATGGCATACAAAAAGCTGTATCAGTGTAACACCTAATCTTAAACATTTTTCAACAAAAAAAAAATGAAATTGAAACAATGATCATCGTGATCACAATAACCGAAATGTTATACAGAAGCAGAAATTGTTTCAGCGAAAAAGCCGAAAGTTGACACGATGTCCGATTTATAGACACTAAATATTGGTTAATTGACAATTATGAACCGAAAAGTCAGAACAGCAGCGAAGTACGAATGTAGTAGATAATACTCGCCCTTCCTCACCCACCAACCTCCACCAGAAATCCAATGTTTTTCAGACAAAATATGTGACAAAAAATAGGATTTCTGTTTATTATATAAAGTATGAGAGAAAAATAATTTAGGATAAATGAATAAATAATTTATTAAACACATGTTTAAAAAACCTAAACCAACCTTTTATTAATTAACATGGCAAAGTACGAATTTACTCAACATTTAAGAAAATATTTTAAGAATTCAATAATTAATATTCATATAGCAGCATAAGTACAGTCTTAATCTGATGTTGGTTAATTAATCAATTAACAATCTTAATGTTACGCCTGACATTGTTTACTTGCTATGAGAAGAAAATTGAGATGGCAAAAAAAATATAATATGTAATTGAAAAATGAACGCAAAATGCTTACGTTAAATCATATTAAATGATTTTGATTACTTAATAAAATAATTTGCAAGACGCAGTTAAAAACTAAATTACAAACTTAAAAGAGATTTTCAATCAGAGACTTTCCCGAGGATGCTAAAATAAGAATCAAATAAAAAATCTTTATTAAATTAAATTAAAATTAATAAATTTTTCTCAAAGCATATTTTAATAAAACCTAACTATTAACCAGCATCACAGCTTGAGGACATCATCAAAACCACCAATATGTTTAATTTGATGGAATTTAAATAATTATTTATAACTTTATCTTTTTGATTAAAAAAGAAAAGAAGAACACATGAATGGAAATATTAAAAAACAAAAAACAATCATAGAAATTTTTAAAAAATAAAATAAAGGTGTCCATTATTTTTAGATATTTTTTTACTCAATTTCTCAAAGTCCTTTGAAGCAAGTTATTTTTAGTCATTAAATTTTGTCATCGGATACCAAATAAGATGAAAATAGCTGAATTATTCAAGATAAGCAAAAATTTGAGGTAATGCATAAATAAAAACTTAACTAATTTGTCATGAATAATTAAGTAATAAAAACGGAACAATCAATGGAATTCAAAATTCGGATTGTAATTTTAGCCTTTTCCTCGCCCAAAAATTCGCCTATAAATCCCAGCAATTTTACTCCATAAATCCACTTCCAACATTTTGTAAAGCATAATTCGATTCTTTTCAGCTGCTGTTGCCACCCCTTTGCCTTTTCCCTTCACATTTGTCTATTTAAACTGATTATTTTCTCCACTCGAGGATCAGTTGGCCAACCATTGCTTATCCGTTGATCATTATATTTTAATGCTATTCCAATAAAGCACTGATCACTTTCCGCCGATTTATCACTGGCCCGGACGTGGACGAATTTGGGCTTGGGACCCGGGAGGTTGGGAGTCCAGGGCCCGGTTTTCCACCCACTAATCCCGCTTCTCTTTCCCTCTTCCATGCCTCTGCACTTCCTCCATGGTCCTCAATGGACATCTCTCTTAAGCTCTGGGTTGGATCCCCCAGCCGTTTTACTATTTCATCCATATTTGTTTTCTCCTGCTTCACCGAATATATTCGTTTAATCATATAAATTATACAAATTTAAATTTAAATACAAATATTTGGTTTAATATATAAAATTAAAATTATTCGCCCTACTTCAAAAACATAAAAAAATATATTTTAATAATTAATAAATTAAAAATACCCAATAATAAATAATTTTCGAAACACAGAAATAGTAAGAAAATGAATTTATTTTTTACAAAAGTTATGGAAATTCTTTTTTAAAATTTTAAAAATAGCTGATTTTCGAGGTAAAGCTAAACTATAATTGATTTGAATTTATTATCGAAATAAAAATTGATATTGTAAAAAAAATTATATAAAAAATTTAATTCATTTAAAAAGAATAAAAGTATTTAAAAATTAAAAAAAACAATTATTAAACATGTTAAATATTTTATAACCTGAGAGAAACATGAAAAAACAAACATATAGAAATTAATTAATAAAAAACAAATAAAAGTAAATAAATATTTTCAATTTTTCAAAAATTTATTTTAAATAATTATCAAAGCATTCGAGGCAAAGATCACGTAACAAAAAAGAATGAACACGTCAAGAAATATAAAATTTGAGCTAAGGCAAAATACAAATTTTATAGAAAAAATATATAAATTTATTTACAATGAAAAAAAACAATAATCGATGAAAACTAGTTGAGTTTATAAGCTTAAATGATGACAACAGTAATCATCATAATCAAGATATATAAATTTATTTGAACTAATGAATAAATAAAATTTTCTTCTAATATACAATATAAAATTTAAATTAAATTTAGCAATGAAAAAGACAATAATTTTTGAAAATAGCCGAGTATAGAAGTTGACATTAATGATTAACACAGTACATTCAGTTTACAAATTTTTTGTTTTTCATTACTAATAAACTGTGATTAAATTTATATACTAATATTTATTACCCAGCCAAAAAAATAAATAAAAGGTAAAAATATACGAAATTAATTAAATGTCAAATTAAAAAGAATAAAGACTCAAAGTCGTGAGAAATGAGCCACGTGACTCTATTCACAGCAAGTAATAATTGTATAATTAGATATAATTTTCTTTGTCAAATTATAAAAATTTAATTTAATTAAGGATAATAAAATAAAACAAATTAAATTCAAAAAGTTGGATGCGAGCAAAAAAATATTAATTTTAATAATAAATTTTGAGTATTAATAAATGTTTTTAAAAAAAACAGAAGATTATTAATTTAATTGTCTAATAAATATTGGAGTAAAAAATATGAATATTAAATTTATATATATAAATACAAAAATTACCCGAGATTGAGGACGACAAATTTTTGATCGCCATGGTTCGGCAACATCCCCAATGGGCACTTCAATTAAATAATTTTCAGCAAATTAAGAAAAAAAAAGTGGCTTGTCCTTTCTGTCGACTGAAAAATACTAATGATTTATGTAAATAATATTTGAATACTGAAAAATAATTAATATTGTTTTCATTTAATGTTTATAAGATATAAAAAGGTTGAACTTTTTAGTTTTGAATTATTGAAAAATCTTAAAAAATACAATAAATTATTCAAATATCCATTAAAAATATTTATTAATAAAAAGTTTTTTACAAGTATAGTTATTTTATTTAAATATATCAATACAATAATTTAAAATCTTAGAAATTTTAAAGATTTACCAAAATAAAAAATATTCATTTCACTGTATAGCAAAAGTAAAGAATATTTATTACCCTTTAAAAAGAGGTCACAATAAATTGGTGTCACGACCCATGAAAATATGACAAACATCACAATACATGGACAAGACTTCATAATCACTTGACGAAGCTGTAAAATATAAGCAATTAAAGAAGGTGCAATATTAAATTATACTCTATAAAAATAATGATTTCAATCAAAGTAATTATTAATAAAATTTAAGGATTACCTTTATTTATTAAAATGGGTTTATATTAAAATCTAGAATAAACAAAATAAAAATATTCAAATAAAAACTTATCCAAAGATTTGAAGTATCTTTGCAAGAGAAATTTTATAATATTCATTCATCGTTTAGCCCACTTGGAAGTTGGAAATAATTCGGTATGTAAGACAATTTACTCTAATAAATTTATTTAAATTTCATTTGTATCGAAAAATAACATTTAAAAATCTCGGGTAAATTATTTATAATTTAAAAGTTACTTTGAAAAAGTCAAATTATATGTGTTTGGCTGATAAAAATACATCAACATGAGCTGTAGTCTGTGCTACTTGTTCAGTCAACTGCTAATTGCAATTTTTTTTGCATTGCTGCTAGCATCTTTATTGTTTTGTCTATTGTTATTTAAAATTTATATGAATTATTTTTTAATTAGAATATTTAATTCTGAATTTAATATTGCGTTAGCAGAAATAATTGTTTTAAAATTAATTTTCATGACAGAATGAAATCAGTTCAATATTTATCGATATATTATGAGTATAAATTATTGAAATTGCTTAAATAAATATTATCAAGGTCGCATTTGGAGTAAAATTTTAATTTGAGGTTAATTTTTATAATTTATTCATGAAGCTTTTATTTGATATTATTTTCAAACTGAATCTCATTATCGTTTATTCTCTTTTTATAGCAAATGTTTTGTTGTTATATGTAGAATTTTCATTTTTTTGCACTATTCTATCGCCGTCTCTTTTTCTTCTCTATTTTCTCTTAAAATTTTATACTCTTTTCATAGATTGGTTAAATGAATCCTTTGTGGTATACTATTTCATTAATTATGTTGTTATTGGGTTATTTTATTATCTATCTAATAAGAAATAATCGACATTCTCTCCATAAAGCGCCAGTATCTTTTTACAATATGGCTCATTTCTTTATTTAATATTATTACTAAGAGTATTTCTATTTATTTTAAAGTTTTAAATTCATAAATATATTTATTCACTGTTCTTTATTATTTATTAAAAATAAATATTTAAAAAAGGCTTAGTAATTATTATTTTTTATAAAATCGCATCTATTTTTTTGCGCTACTATTTAATAACATCTCTAATTACTTTCTTTCTTGACATCCTTTTTTTTTCTCCAAGTTGATTGCCCAAGCGCACTCTTGAGCATTAGATAGGATATTTCTATTCTTCAGTTAACATTATGAAGTCGATTTAATTTGTTTAACAAATTTTTAGTCTATCGGAATTTGGAGCTCAAGTTCGATTTTTAGTCTATGTTCTTTATTTAATATATGTTTTTCTTTATACTTATTTTTGTTAGTTTTTTATTTTGGCAAAAATTTTACTATCTTTAGAGTTGCGCTTTTAGTAATTAAAAAATTTTATTATAAATATAGTGATCGAAAATTTATTTTTCATTAAATTTTGAACAGGTCTAATAATAATAAACTCAATTTAGGGTTTTTATTTGCTGATTAAATATTATTGTTTCATTGGGGTGCTTAAGATTTATTAATAATGATAATACAAACCTTATTTAATTAATAATGGTTTTTATTTGATCAATTATACAGTGCAATTTCATTTTTCAATAAATTTAATTCAAATTTATATTAAAAAGATGTTAAGCTAAAATAATTTTATAAAAAAATACTAAAAGTATTCTGGAATAATTAATTTTTAACCATCAATCTAATTATTAAGGCAATAATGATGGGTCCAAGAACCCACCGGATCTATATAATTAATAGGCTTGTTGTTCTATGTATGATTATTTTCGTCCCTCGAAATTAAATAATTTTATTTATTATTTTAGCAGTGTTTATTAAATAATTTGCTTTTTAGAACATTTTTGATAGCATTTAACTTATTATTTACTAAAATTTATAGTAATTCTTTCATGTTGATCTTTATTTTGTTATAATTTTTTTTGCAAAAATTTTTTATTAATTGTGCTGAGTTTTTATAAATAAAAATTTTCAAAATTAACGACATTTAATTTATTCAATTTTAATCTCGTTTTTTATATACATATATTTTCTGCTATTGTTTGGCTTCTTTGTTTGCTCCTGCTTAATTATTTTCTTATTTATTCCGCATAATGTTCAAGGAATGAACCAATTCAGTATAAATTACCTTTATCTATGAAAATTTTTATATTAATGTATTAATGTGTTTGAAAATATTTAGGTCTCTATCTTGGAACTGCGCTTCAGATTCCATCCGATTCGCTGCTGCTTGTTGTTTATTCCTATCTGGTTGATTTATTTTAGTTCTTTATGTATAAATTTATTTTCATATCAATAAATTCATAACATTGTTTAATCTTTTTATAAACGAGACTAATTTTTTACCATTATATTTTTTAATTAGCGCAAGAAATTTAAATTTTTGTTTCTTAAATCAAAATTTTTTAAAGTTTATATTTATTAATACATTTAAATTTTCTTATACTTATTTAACATTGATTTGAAATATTAAAAATAAGTTTCTAAAAAATAATCACATTTTTTCTATATCCAATTGGTTATTCTTCTTTATATTTAATATTATTTTGAAAATTTCGAGTTGATTTGACAAATAATTTTATTTTTTTTACCTATTGTAAGATAAAAGTAATTTATAAACCTTCATAATTATTTTACTATTAAAATCTTTCTCATAGACGAAAGCAAATAAAGTTGCTGAAATTTTGAGCGCGGTCAAAAATTTCATTTATTTTTGGCTGCTTGTTATTATATATTAGTTATTTATCTTAATATTTATATCACTTTACAATTTTGTAAATTTTATTCTTTTCTATATGAATTTATATTTAGAAAAAAGAATTGTGTTTTACAAATTTATATAATGTTGAAATTTTGTATATCATTAAACTCTTCAAAATTATTGAATGAAAATAATTAAAGAAATGATTTTAACAACAACACAATAAAAATAATTTTATAAGTCCACACAATGGGTGCTAAGCCAATGTATTGTGTCCAACAAATATAAATATTTATTTGAGTGCAGACAATTAGAATTTATTTAGAATAAAATAAATGGAGAAATGGGGAAGAACAAATATGTCAATATTATACAAATATTACTATTAAAAAAAAATTCTAAGAATATTATAATGAATAAATTGAATATCCAAAAAACTAAACAGTTACTTATACATCAAAGCTAATTAATTAATTTGTTAGGGAAGCCAAGTAGAAATTATGCATATTAAACGCCAATGGTACATTTTATTTAGAGAAATAAAGTGGATATAATCAAAAATTAATAATATTACAAAATTAAACATATTGAGATAATCTCTCAAAGCCAAAATTTATTTGCTATGTATCAAAATCGTTTGAAGCAAAATATTTTTAATAATAAAATAATCGAATAATCTACAAACAATGTAAAATTTTAAATTAATTTACCATGAAAAATAAAACAATAAACAATGAAAACTAGCCGAATATAGATGATTACCTTACATGAAAATCTATTTTAAAATTAATTAAATTAACTAGAAATCCATTTTTTAATGTCTATCATCATGTTATAAACTGTGTTTAAAACGCACTTCAAATGAAATCAGCAAAAATTACTGAGAACAAATGTTAGTACAAAAGAATTTTGTAATAATTTTCTGATTTAAGTTGTTCCACCTGCTAATTTTTTCTTACTTTGATTATCTATTTATTTTGTTTAAATATGTTTTTTTATTTGAGTTTAATTTTTATTTCATATTTTTCCAATTTATTTAAATTTGAATTTTTAACAAAGTAATTTTGGAAAAAATTTGATTGTTCAAAATGTGAAAAGTATTAAAATAAAACATTTTATTTGATACTTTTTAAAATAATTTTTTTATAACCCCATAATTATCATAATAAAACTAAATGAGTATTTCCAATAATTCAAAATATGTTTGCCATCATTCTCAAAAAAATTGATGCAAATTATTTTAAATATATAAATAATTCCTAAGATTAATCGAGTGACAAGAGAGAGCTATAATCAAGATATGTAAAACTTGAGCTAAGGCATATAGAAATTTTCTTTAAAATATACAAACTAAAATTTAAATTAATTTAACAATGAAAAAGACAATAATTATAAAAATTAGCCAAGTATAGAATCTAACTTTAATGATTACAAATTTTAGTATTTAATAAACTATGGTTTGAAGACGACCTGCTTTTCAAAATTGTTTTTTTTTTGCGCGTATTTTTTCTAAAAAAACTTTTATGTAAATAATGCTTATGGCAAATGAAGAAATAATTTTAATTAAATTTTTACTATTTTAAAAAAACAAAATAATAATTCGATTTTTTGGAATTTGGGTAAAGTAAACAAAAATAAAAAGGCATCACTTCATGAAATAAAAATTAAAATAAACATAAAAAGTAATACAAAAAGACCCAAAATACATTAAAGTAAAATTTAGTTTAATATTTAAATTACTCGAATTATATTTGTAGTCGCCGCATCATGAAATACAATAGAGAACTAATGCATAAATAAAAAATCTTATAATATTTAAATGTAAATTGAAAATACTTTGATAATGTCTTATTTAAAAAAAGTTTCTTATAATATTTAAATTTACAATTTAAATTAATTTGCTTTAAACTCAACTGCAGGGAAAATAACCTGTAAGACAATATTAAAAACAATTTAAATTAAGGAAAATTGATAAAGATTTAAATGCATTTTTTCCAAAACAAAGAAAATTACATAAATATTAAAAGCAAATATTAAATATACCAAAATAGGTAAAAAAAATTATAAATTAAAATAAAATGAATCAGATTTCAAATACTTATTATTGAAATTTAAAACAAAACAATATATCAAAGTATAAAAGATAGAAAATTAAACAAAATAATTGTTCAAGAAAATTACCAATGCATAATTTAAATGAATGTATTTAAAACAATCCCTTAAAACAAAAAAATTAGATAAATTATTTTAGCAAAAGAAGATCTTTTAATTAATTGTACAAGATAATTCATTAAACATACAATTCATCCATATTCATCATTTATAAATTTTTAATCTTTTTATTAAATAAAAATTAGAGTTTGACATTCCTATTAGGTGCAGATGGAAATTTTTGAAAATTTAATAGCAATTCATAATAGATTTAACGAAAAATACCAACGTTTGCGTTTAAAGAATATTTAAAAAGGAAAGTATGTCTAAAATTATAAAAAATATATTTTAATGTTTTATGGATAAAGACCGGATTTTTATATGCTAAAAAATGTTCAAATATGTAATCAAAACTAAAAAATACAAAATATGTGCTCAAAATTGGAAAAATCTGGTGTATTTAAATATAAAAATTAGAGACCGGACAAGAGGGCCGGTCGAACGTTTTCGGTTAAAAAACGAAAAAAAAAACCGAAAAACAAAAAATTCTCGGTCGAACGGTAAAAAAAAACCGGAATCGAAAAAATCAAAGACAAATTTTCGTTTTATTTCGACTTTTCGGTTTTTTTGAATTTCTTTAATTTTTTTTTCCAAAAAAGCAATAAACTATTTATACTAATAGAAAAAGCAAAAAATATCCTCTGAATAAAATTGCAGAGCTATTGAATCCTCTATTGAATGGTGTATTATAAATTGGGAAAATGATTGAAAAAAACACCAAAAAACGTGTGTTTGCTCCTTGATTCTAAAAAACCCCAGATTAGTTTTAGCGAGCCAAAATTATTATTTTATTTATTTAAAAAATTACATGAAAAAATATTAATCAAAATGAAAACATTAAATATATGCTGACCAAACTAACTGAAAATTATTAAGTGTAAAAATAATTGTTATTTTTACAATATTCTGCTTTTTTCAAAACTTAAAATATATAATGAATCCTAAAATTTAATTAATTTACCATTCTATATTGCTATTAAATTGATACTAAAAATAAAATAAATTTAGACAAAATAATGAATCAAAAGTAAAAAAACTTAATTTTTAACTAAATATTTTATTTTTTATATTTTTTTCTCCTCTTTGGAAACACATTTAAATCAGTTGAGATTTTTCCTACAGATGATCCTCTAAACGCATTACTTCCATAACTAAATAAAAACCAAAATAAGAGCTTAATTATACTTAAGAAAAAAAAAAGAATTTTAAAACTATTCTTTAAAATTTAAATTAACAATATTTTATTTTAGACAAATTATTAACAATTAATTAACTGAAAAATGTCTTATAATAATTATAGAAGCATATTAGAAAAATTATCTCTTTGATTCAATTTAAGAATATTAAAAAATTTGTGAACAAAATCACCAAAATATTTCATTGACCGTTGAGCGAAACAGTTCTTCAAGGCGTGTATTAATAAAAAAAATATGGATGATGAAAAATATAAATATTTAAACGAATTTAAACCATGATATAGATAGAAAAAATAAACACAAGAATTTAAAAATTTCACACTTTAAGATTAAATAATGCAAATTTAACTAAAATGGTGCTTTAAGAAATATTAAAAATTCTCATCTCTCCAACGAGCATTTCGCTATAGTGACAAACTTTATGTAAACTTATTTAATCTTCTTCTGTTCTCAATACTATTTTTGAAAAAAACTATATTAAAATTATGAACTAATCTCCAAACCTTGGCAAAATAATGAATCTCATTTCAAATACATTTCTTCCATTGGAATTGACAATTAAATTGAAGAAAATATAAAATAAATGCTAAAATAATAATATATAAAATAAATGCTAAATAAAATTCTTAATAACTTTTTTTTGTAATAAAAAAGCATAGTGAAAATAATTATTAAATATATGCAGATTAAAAGGAAGAAAGATCCAAAAGTCATAGAAAACATTTTAAATAAAACGGTTCATTAAAAGCTAACACATAACAAAAAATTAAATGATCTAATGACAAAAAATTTTAAAAATAATCTTATAATTTCATAATTTAACTTAAAATTTCTATAAAAATACCAAAATTTGGATATATAGAGGAAAGCCTACATACCGAACTTCAAATTGAAAAACAACAAATCAAGAATTGATAGAGCCTCGTCAAAAGAGGATAATTTAAATTAAAAATTCACATTATATATATAAATAAACATAAGTCAACAATTATATATATATAAAGAAGCAAAATAATAATGAGATGAAAATATTAAAAAGTAAAGTAAAACTTTATTTTTACATGCGAATTTTATTTTTGAAATATCTTTAAAGAGATATATGAAAAAATGACAGAACATTTAAAATAAAAAAATTTTAAAAATTTGGATAAAGTATTAATTTAAAAAATAATATAAAGAATATGTTTATACATAAAGCTTAGAATTAGTTTAAGCCTGTTTAATGAAATCTTAATGCTCCTAAATCCGCGAAAATGACAGCGTTTATTAAAATTCAGCCAAATTGAATCTACATTTAAATATAAAAGAAGATAAATGCGAAGAAATTAAAATTCGACACACCTGTAGTAAAGCCATGATTAAACTTGATTGCAGAAGGAACTTCGTTTATCGATGAAAACGTGACTTTATAAAAATATTAATGATTTAAAAAGATAATAATTTAAACGAAATTTAAATAATTAATTAAAAAACTATGGCAAAAAAATCCAAAATTTAATCTCTTCAAAATTGCAAGAATTAAATATTAATATAGGATAATTTACAACACATTAGATATTATTGAAAAAGAATTTACTAAGAAAATTCGTGATTGCAATTAAAAAAACAGGACAAATTAAATCATAATTGATATTCTATGAAAATAAAAAAATAAAATTATTTAATATAAAAATAATAATACGAATAATTTTTTTGCTCCTTTTGGTGGAGTAACAAGGAAAAACAATAGCAGTCATGATATGTAAAAATTTATCTAAATAATAAAAAAATCTTCATATAATAATCATGTAAAATTTAATTAATTTGTCACAAAAATAAAACAATAACTAATAAAATAGTGATGTTTGCTGTTTGAATTTCAAAAACAATATTCATAAAATAAGAGATTTTAATAAATTAGTGATTGCAAAAAAACCGGGCAAATTAAATCAAAATGCACATTCTTTGAAAAAAACAATAAAATTATTTTTAATATATTAAAATAGTTCGAATAATCTTTTGTTTCTAATACTGAAGGAGCAGAAAAAACCGATCCTAGACATGATAAATAATAACTTGAGCTAAGTCATAAATAAAATCTTCAGTTAATAATAATAATGTAAAATTTAAATTAATTTGTCAATCAAAGCTAAAACAAAAACCAATGAAAAGAAATAAAGTAGTGATGGTTGGACTATTTGAATTTTCTAAAACAATACATTATAAATAATCCTGTTAAATAGATAAAAAACATTTTAAAGTATT
This sequence comes from Heterodera schachtii, assembly GCA_023374025.1. Taxonomy (NCBI): domain Eukaryota; kingdom Metazoa; phylum Nematoda; class Chromadorea; order Rhabditida; family Heteroderidae; genus Heterodera; species Heterodera schachtii. The sequence goes on along the minus strand of SIJG01000097.1, from coordinate 443,373 downwards.
GCCGAATGCGCGCATTGGTCCACAAATCTTTTTTAATGAAATTTAGAGCTTAGTCAATTTTTAAGATAAAAAAAAATTAAATAATGAATCTAAATCTAAAAAAAAATAAATTAATCTGAATCTTAATGCAAATCTTTTATATATAATTAATCAAATATATATAAGCAAGCATAGAAACACTAATTAGCAAAAAATATATTAATAATATTTAATTCTTATTAATTAATAATTAGGTATGCGTTCAAAAATAAGAATTGTTGATTATTACCAGAATATAGATAAAATAAATTATTAAACAAATTAAAAGTGCGTAACTCAAAAGTAACATTTAAAGCGGGAGGCGAAATTTAATAAATAAAAACAATAGTCTTTTTCAGCATCCCCAAATTACGCCGAAGGCGCTAACCCATACAATATTACAAAATAAATAATAAAATTACGTCAAAAATCATGGTTTAAATCAGTCAATTTTGCTTTTTTAAATAATTAACGAAACTTTGTTCAAAATCAACTGAAATAAGGATTTTTATAAATTGTTTTATAACCCAGCCTGATAGTTTTTTATGACTTACCACAATTTTCGCTCGTCTTTTTACAAAAATCATTTCACAACAATGAATCTCTAAACGTAATTTGATGCAAAATAATATTGTTCCAAAATTGTGTCTCTCGCATATCATTTATCATGCATATTTTCAATTTCGGAAACTAACTTAGCCTGGAGCCTTGGCCAAGCAAGCCTAAGCCTAAAGCTTTGGAATATGTTTATACATAAAGCTTAGAATAAATTTACGCCTGTTTAATGAAATCTTAATGCTCCTCAAATCGCGCGAAAATGACAGCGTTTATTAAAATTCACACAAGAATTCTTTTTGTCGCCATAAGACCCTTAAGCATACCTAACAGTGATGCCAACCCGAACCCGAAACCCGAGGTTTTTTTCGACCCGAAACCCGAACCCGAAATTTTTCGAGTGCTCGACCCGAAACCCGAACCCGAAATTTTTCTCAACCCGCGGCATAGGCAAAAAAAAATATGCACCGGTAACACATTCTGTAAACAAATCGTATTATAAATTACAAAATTTTTCCCGGCGGCGCCTATCGGCACCGCCGGCCCACCGGTTCTCCTGAAAAACGCCGTAAAAAACGTTTTTAAAGGCAAAAATTTGTCAACTTAAAGCGCAAAAATTTGGCAATTTTTTGGTGAAAATCTGTTACCAAATTTAACTCAAATTTTTTCCTGGCGGCGCCTATCGGCACCGCCGGCCCCCCGGTTCCCCAAAATTTTTTTGGAAAAACGCCGTAAAAAACGTTTTTAAAGGCAAAAATTTGTCAACTTAAAGCGCAAAAATTTGGCAATTTTTTGGTGAAAATCTGTTACCAAATTTAACTCTAATTTTCAAATTTTTTCATGGCGGCGCCTATCGGCACCGCCAGTCTTCTTGTTCGAGAAATTTACATTGAAAAAGCGTGACGCAGAAAATTTTTAATGATTTTTCATTCGATAAAAAAATTCTTATCGATTTTGAACATATTATAAAAATTTTTCAATTGACCCGAAACCCGACATTTTTCTCGACCCGAAACCCGAAACCCGAAGTTTTTCTCAACCCGAAACCCGAACTCGAAATTTTTCGAGTGCCCGACCCGAAACCCAAACCCGAAATTTTTCTCAACCCGCGGCATCACTGATACCTAATTTAATATTCATCTCATTTTTTTCATTCAATTTTTATAATTTATATTCATTTTTTTCTTTCAGTCAATTCGGGATAACACTCCAGAAATATATTAAACTTTAAACTAAATGGTTAGTGATTTTTAACAATTTTAAATAAAATTTTTATTATTTAGATTTATTGATTTCACTTTTTTTTTATAATTTTGCTTTCAATAATATATTTACATGAATACCTTATATTTCAATAATATTTAATATATTTTAAATAAACTCATTAGAAATTGAAAAAAGAGAATGAATATTTTCTTGTATCTAACTAATTTTGTACGGTAAAAAACAATGTAACATTTTAAATCATTCTCTTTCAAAGGGTAAATAAAAAAGGTACAACAATTTAATATTTAAAAATTTTCTATAGTGAATTCTTTTTTTATTAATCTTTTTTAAAAATAATGAGACAAAATCAACTTTTCGAACCTATAAAAGGATCTTTGCTGATCCAAAGTCTGCTCAAAATGATCAACGAACATTTCCAAACGCGGAAAAGATTTATTTTATTTATCAATTGATCTCTAACACAGGATTAAAATATTATCTGAACAGTCGTCAGAGTAAGTGGTTTTTGCCCTTCTAATAACTTTTTATTCACGAATAAAAAAAAAATATTTGCAAAGTGATAAGTGCCTAAACAAATAGTTGTAAATTAAATATAAACGATAATCTCTAATTTTTTGAAAAATAAAAAAGAATATTTAATCGAAAAACTATCTTCTATGAAAGTAAAATACATTACAAATCAATTAAACAATTTTTAAGTAAGTTAAATTATTGTTTTATTTTTAAATTGCAATTGTTCGCAGAACTCTAAAACAAAAAGAAAAGACACACTACAAAGATCAATTTTGAAAATTTAGATAAAAGAATGAATATTCAAAATGCCTAAATTAAAGACGCGATTAAAATAATTTTTTAAAATAAAAATTTACTTAAAAAGAGCAGTCATAATTGGAATATCTTTAAAAATCTATTATTAAATTTTTTTTTAATTCACCGAAAGGGACTAAATAAGGCAAGAATTGATAGGGCCTCGTCAAATAACTGGACAATTTAAATGAACATTCATATTTTACGTAAATAATACATATGGAAAATCAATTAAAAACATTAAACAAATTTTAATATTTAAAAAACTAAATATAAAAATAAAAAAAACATTATTTATTTTCCGCTTGGTTTGGGGTGTCTACGATGACTTTATAATGCCAAACTTTGTCTATTTTGATCTTTTTGTGCTTAATCACGAAACCCTTATTTTTGTGCCTATTTTGCGATTTTTGGTGCCTAAAAATTGAGTCCCTAGTAATAATGAAAAAAAGCTAATAAAAAGCAGAAAGTTTCGTCATAGAATAGTAAAATTTTTTGAAATTTTATAATTTTAATTATCGGATGTCATGACAGATAATAAATACTAATATTAATGCAGATACCATTTTGAAATTTTATTTTTATTGAAATGCAACAGCCTAAAATTCTCAAACTAAATTTCTATATTTGAAATTTTTTGTGTTTTTTCATCATTCACAAAATAAGAGAAAATATTGAAATTAATAAAAATAATTATATCTTTTAAAAAAACAAAAAATCAAATTTAAATAAACAAAAAAGTAAATATTTGAGAATAAGGCTAAACTCCTATGTAATTTAATGCACAAATGTTAAAATAGAAATTATATTTAAAAATGGCAATGCTTAAAATAAATTATTTTGGGTTTTTCTCTAAAAAATAATTTTATAAATAATTGATCACTTCATACACAGCAATAAACAATTTTTTCTATTAAAAATATTTTCTGAAAAATCCATTAGTTAAAATTTATTTTTCATAATTAATTTTAACTTTTTTTAAAACAAATTTAAATAAAAATATCAGTTTAAAATATAATCTAATTATAAAAAAATCAATCCCGAATATAAAAAACAGAAAAAATATGCTAAAAAGATATTAATTAATTGTCATATTAAAAAAATAAAGTCTCTAGGTTTTAAATAAGCGACAACCCAAAATAAAAAAAATTGAAAAAGCAATAATTTGTATGTCCTATAATACATAAAAATTAATTTTTTCGATTTTAGAAATAAATTATTATTATACAATATAATTTTAATTCAAAAGGCGCTTTTAATAAAATTGTACAATTAAATAAATTAGAAATAAAATTTTCTCCGATAAGCGATATAAATCTCGAAACGCTAAGAAACAGCAATTAGCTAAGAGAACGCGAGAAATCTTCGAAAATCAAAGCCATCAAAATAATACAATAATTAATATAAATTGAAAATTTTATGTAAATTTTTTAAAAGCATAAATAATTTTTTTTAATATATTTAAATTTAAAATTTATTAACTGTGGGGATAAGAACCTAACTATTGTGGTTTACACGGTACACCTTGTTTTCGTTCTTTGTTTTTCATTATGTAATTTCCAATTTCACGTTTTATCGCATTTGTTGACAATTTTTCTACACGTCGTCTACACATAAATATAACTGGGAAAATAATTTTTCAATAAAGTTACATTTTTGATTTTGTCATACAGTTCGACACATTGTCCTATCTGTACACTTTGTCTGACTTGTCGAAGATTTTTCTAAAATATGGCTATGCATAATGAGCCCGAAAATAAAAGATTTAGATTAAGGAAAATTTATAAAGATTTAAATACATTTTTTTTCAAAACCCAAGAAAATTAAATAGAATATTAAAAACAAATAATTTTAAATATATTATTTATTTTATTAAATATAAAAATTATAAATCAAAATCAAATCAAAGTATCTTGCAAATATGGAAATTTAAAACAAAACAAAATATCAAATAAAAAATTTCTTCAATATTCTAACCAAAATCAATAAAAATAAATATTTAAATATATATTACAAAAAAATTCACAGTATCTGTATTTAAATAACAAAAAAAAGAATACAAAAAAAATTTTAAAAATTTTTGAAATTATGTAAATGAATTGGTAAAAATGAAAAATACAATAAATTAAATTTAAAAAAAAGAATGCATGCTAAAAAAATTCGAGGAAATAAATGAATAAAATAATATTAAGAAGATTGTTTTTTTTTCATAAACGAGAAGATTATTTAAATTATTTATTTAATTATAATAAAAAAAAATTAGAGTAAAAAAATTAAAAAAGAAATAGAAACATTATTGTATTTTATGCAACAAAAGATTTCTGATAATTAAAATAAAATATTTAAATAAAAAAAAATTAAATTATTAAACTATTATATTTCTAATATTACTTAAAAAATATTTAAAAAATATTCTTTTAAAATTCACCAGGGACTGGGTCTAAACAATGATAATCACGCGGCCTTGACTCTTAATAATAAAAAATAAGACATGAAAAAATATTGCCAAAAAAGCAAATTTAAAAAAGAATTTAATAAAAAATATTCATTTATTTCAAATAAAATTAACTTTGAATAGAAATATTTGTTTATTCATGTTAATAAAAACGAACAAATAAGAAGAAATTCTTCTCAAAATATACATAAAGTCCAATGGAATAAAAATAAAATACGTTTATTTAAATCATTAAAAAATCAAAATAACCAATAAAAACAGACATCAATGTATGTGAAATTTAAAAATTTTATTTCTTTTTTGAAAGATTTAACAGATAATGAACAGACTTATTTAATGCAGATTCATTTTAAAGTGAACGAACTCAGGCATTGATTGTATCAGCGTTTTTTGTCGAGCTGGAACTAAAGAATTTAAATATTTTAGTGAAAATATAGCAAATTATTACAGCTAATCAGAAAATAGAATAAAGCATAGATAAAAGTCCACATATACCGAACACATTGATAGTTAAACTTATGTACAATACTCAATACATGCTCAAATCTTCGAGGCATGAGAAAAATAGCCAAAACTTAAGTGAATGATTAAAAAACAAAACATACAGAAAAGAAAAGACATAGAAATTTTAGAAAAGAAACATAAACAAAAAAATGTCTTCAAAATTTATTTATTCTATTTCTCAAAATCATTTAAAGTAAATTATGATGAAAAGGAAAACAAAAACGAATTTACAAAAACAAAACAACCAATAAATAGTAGATTAATGTGATTAATTTTTAAATAGATTAAGTATAAAACAAAACAACAATATTAAAATTTTACGGTTTTAATTATATGCAAAATGAATGGGATGATATATAAAAAATAAATTGTGTCATTGTGTCATATATCAAATATATGTAAATATATTGCTAAAAAAAATTATAAATAAAAAATAAATAAAAGAAAAAATAGATAATTCTAAAAAATTTAATATTTGACAAATAGACCAGGGATGTGACCTTCTTATGAAAAAGCTTAACAAACATGGCATTCTTAAAATAAGTAATTTAAAAATAATTAAATTTAAATAAAGTACTTTTGGGTGTAACATAAATTCTGTCTGGCCTTCATTTTTTGCAAAACACAACCATAATTCAAAATTATTACCATAATTATCGATAATATGTTGCCATTTTTCAGGAAAAATATCAATCCCAATGGAAAAGTATTTAAGGAATTAGAGGTGACAAAATAAAAATGGTCAATTTCGGAGTATGTATTTTTGGTTTTGCTGATTTAAACAAAATGAAAATAGATACAGATGCAGAGAAAATGTGAGTAAAAAGAGCAAAGTTAGGAATATAAAAAAATAAGACTAAAAATTTAATACCTATTAAATGAATTATTAGAGGGCCAAGTCTGAAAGTGGTCTCCAAAAACAGCATTTTTCATAACCAAGTAAGAAAATGTTTTAAACTGACCTGAAAAGTAATAAAAAGGAAAAATGCCTTTAATGTTCGCCATGACTGTGATTGACATGATAAAAAAACAATTTTTACATTATCTCCAAAAGAAGAAGCGATTATTTTATATGTAAAAATTTTATTTAAATAAAATTTATTAATCTGTAAATAGTCATAAAAGTAAAATTTGTAATAAAGATATTTAAATAAAACAATAATCTGTATGTTTTAATTTTTATTAGCATAATAAATAAAATAAAATTTTTACTATTTAATTATGTAAAAGATAATATGACATAATCAGCGTTCTACATGGGACAATTCATGATTTACGTCAACGCGATAAATGGAAAAAACCCAGCCTACAAAATAGAAAAATAAACTATTTTCTCTGAGTTTAAATAAGAATATAAAAAAGAAATATTAATTTCTACATAAATATTTTAATAATTAAAAAACTACAAAAGTTAAAAGTCGGTGAAATTAAATAAGAAAGTTTCAATAATCGTAATAAAATTACATATATAAATATTAGCTTTTAGTACCTAAACATTTTTTATGCCAAATTATTTTATAAATAATTGCAAATAATAAATTTGCTTATTTTAAGTTATTCTAGTCAAAATATGCAAATTTGATAATAGATAAATAAACTTTTCTTATAAACCTTAATTCTTTTATTTTTAAATTTTTTAATTTTATTTTCATATGAATAAATTTATTTAAAAAATCAAAAAATATAATAGAGAAATACGTTTTTCTTTTGTATACAAACTACAATGATCATTTAAGCTTTTTGTAAATATCAAAAAATAAATAAAAATGTTTGCGTGAGGGAAACCTTGAGACAATGCAATAAAAAAAATAAACACTAAGAATCGACCAAAAATTTGCAAAAGAAATTAAATTTAAATTTTAGTTTTCAATTTTAAGCCAAATTTCTTTAATTCAATTAATGTTGTTATAATGCCCAATTCTCAATTAAAGAATAAACTGCTTTTCTTAACAACTAATTTACATAAAATGTTAAAGATTTGAATAATTAATAAGAAAAATTAAAAGTTCAATTAAAATTTAAACAAAATTATGTAAATTATTATTTTCTATATATTTCAATATTCACTTATATCTAAAACATAAATTATAAATATCATTTTTAAATTACAAATTGATTATAACTTTCAAAAGGTAATACTAATAAATTTTTAAGATGATAATAATCCTTCTGGTATTGAGACCTGTGCGGTGCATCGGGGGGTATGAATCTGTTTTTAAAATTTATCATGATATTTAAGTTTGACAAATATGAAAATCTATAACGTATAATAATAAATCATAATAAAAATATAAATAAACAAAAAAAAGTATTTATTATAAGTTATATTTTTATGTATCTTTTTAAAAGAAGAGAATTTATTTTATTTACAAATGTTGGCAAAAAAAAACAATGCTACAAATTCAAACAATAAGTACTTTTTTATTTTTCAAATAAAATACCAAAAACAATATAAAATTAAAATATTATTTTCAGTAGTAAACTTCTGAACAGAAACAAAAAAAATCCATTATTATTTCAACATACAAAAAAATTATATGAATTCGAATATACTTTATACATAAATTATATAATAATTTTGTTAAATTTTATATTTATTTTTGTATTCGAATAATATGCTTTATGCATAAATAAATGACTTCGAGCTCCTCAATTTCTGTGCGTCGTCAGCCGAACGTCGTCGGAAGAATTTTCGAACCATAACTTTTTTTTCTCAACCAAATTAAACATTCTTGCAATTATTCGAAAGCATTTGAAAAACGCTGCACAAAAAAAATCAGGGTAAAAAAACTTTGAAATATTAAGTTTTTGAGTCACTAGTAGTTAGAGTCCACAAAACCACCGGATTACGGTAGCCTCCCATACCTATGGGAGGGGTGTACGGCCAACTGAGCGCCAGCCAGGTGAGCGCCGCCGGGTGAGCGCGGGCCATCTGAGCGCCAAAATTTTCAGTATTGAAACCAAAACCTATTGCGTGACTTTTTTTGCAAACCCCAACCTATTGAAGGGGTGCGCGACTTTTTTTCTGCAAACCTAAACCTATTGAAGGGGTGCGCGACCTTTTTTTTGCAAAATTTTTTTCTGAAAATTATTTATTATTTTTTTATTATTTTTATTTTAAATAATAATTTTATTTTTTTTCAATTTTTATTCGAAAAATTCAGCCGCAGGCTAGCGGACTTGAACTTTCGCTCTGCCTCCAACCCAACTTACTACCACTCTGCCACGTGAGCACTTGCCATGAAAGGATAATTGTCCTCTATATGCTGCAAAGATCATGACGTCACCACTGCGAGGGGTACTGTAGTCTGGTGAAAAATCGCAATAAATGAGCCGCAGTCAAGCGGACTCGAACTTTTGCTCTGCCACCAACCCAACACACTACCACTCGGCCATGAGACCACATGCCAGAAAAAGGATAATTTTCAACTATATGCTGCAATGATGATGACGTCATCACTGCGAGGGGTACGGTAGTCTGGTGAAAAATCGCAATAAATTCTGCCGCAGTCAAGCGGATTCGAACTTTTGGTCTGCCACTAAACCCAACACACTACCACTCTGCCATGAGACCACTTGCCAGAAAAAGATTAAATGTCCACTATATGCTGCAAAGATGATGACGTCACCACTGCGAGTTCAGCCTCAGATTTCTTTGCCTTCTCTTGTTCTTTCTCTCTCTGCTTTCTCTGCTGCTCTTCTCGTTGCTTTCTCTGCTGCTCTTCTCGTTGCTTTCTCTGGTGATCTTCTTGCTGCTTCCTCTGCTGCTCTTCTCGTTGCTTTCTCTGCTGCTCTTCTCGTTGCTTTCTCTGCTGTTCTTCTCTCTGCTGTCGTCGTTTATCCTCCTCCTCCCTCTCTTTTTTGTCTCGCTCATGCTTCAGGCGAAGTTGATCAAGTTCTGTGCGATTTTTTAACGGATTTACTGGTGCTTCTTCAGTCTCTTCCTCCTCAACGACCTCCATGTCAAGAATTTCTCCCTCATCCGGGTACTGTATTGACCTTTTTCGGGTCAGGAGTCTTTCCATTTCCGCAATCATGCCATGGTGCATCCCCCGTTCGAGCTGCTGAGGAGAAAGGAAGCTACCCCTTGGCACTCGGAAACGGAACTTGCGACCATCGCGAAGGTGTACCACTACGTATTGCCTCTCCAGAGTCCCTACAGTCGCCCAGCTAAACCGTACAATGCCACTGAAAACTGTGCAAGACAACTCACCTGTTGGGGTATATTATGCCAGACATGCCCACCATCCATCCCGGCCCATCGAACACTAATTTCTTTGGCAAGTGCACTTTGAATTTATTCGTTTTATTGCCAACAAAGCCCGGCGTATTGCTGGGCAAAATTACAAAGAAAGAGTTGCTCATTTCAACGAAAAATCAATGAATGAATGATCAGAGATCACTTTTCCGTCTTGAAAAAGGTGTTCCGTCCTCCGTTCTTCTGTGGTCCGTCATCCTTCTTTTGGTGTTTCATGATCAGGTCGGTGCAGTCAAAGTTCAGCTTGGCACAGTCTTGGCAGAATGTTTGGGTGAACTCCAGCTTCTCTTGGCCACTGCCGGTGTTGAGGAGGAAGCGCTTGTCGCCTCGCTTGAAGTTCTCGTTACGGCAATCATTGCACATAAAGGTGAACACCCCATACTGTAACGGAAGAGGAATATTGCAGTGATGACTCCAATGCCAACATTACCTTTGGTCGTGCCAACTTCCAGAAAATGGTCGGGTAGTCGAACACGTTGGCTGCTTTGTGTTCCTCTACCTCGGCGACTTCAACCTCTGCGGGTTTGCTTTCTTTGCGTTGTTCACGTCCTCCAGCAGTTTTTCCCAGCGAGACTTTCGGCCCCTCTTCTTGAGTGCAGGACGTTCCTCTGCGTGAGATGTCTGTGAGTCAACCAACTTCACGTCATCATCACTATCTGAAACATGAAGAAAATGAGAAAAAAGCCAAAATTTTTGAAAAATTTGTGAAAAATTTTACCCATTTTATGTTTTCTTTGGTTGTTTTGTGCTTCTTCCACGTGGTTCGCTTCTAGAAAATGTTTATGTTTTGTGTTTTATTTTCCAAAATTTACTCTGAATTTCGTCCAAAAGCTGTTCATTCTGCTTACGAGGAGCCATTTTCGAGTAATATTTTGTGTGTTAAGATGAAAATGAGAAGGGAAAAGTGTGGGGGTACTGTATGTGTAGAGGGGGTGTCACGTGGGAATAGGCCACGCCCACTCAAGTGAGAGCACGCAGGGACCTCCAGACGGGAGGATTTCGAAATCCATCCACAGTATGCCCTCCTAGGCCACGTCCCTTATCATTCACTTCCCTGTCAGTCATTTAGATGCCCCCATTGACAACAGCCTTATCCAAGCTGCTGAACTGTAAAGCTGAGAATTTGGCCGAGTACCTGAATAACCCGGAAGCTGTGAACAAGGCGAGTGCATACCTGCGAGGAAAGAAGCTCAAGACAACCTACTCGAACAAAGGCGGTACTACAAAGGAGGTCGAGTTTGGCAACTTCTCGCTAAAGTCTGCTTCGGATACGTACGCCTTCGAGGGATTCCTTGGCAAGTGACCTTTTCTGCAGGCATTCCCTCACTTTGTAAAGTTCAGAGGTCAAAGTTCACCAGTACTTCTACATAAAGCACCGGATCCGCCTGCTGTACCCTCAGCTGAAGTGCATCGTTGAGTACCACAGCAAGGGGCATTGCAAGTACTACCCGTTGGGTAAGCGTTCGGCTGCGATGAATGTCCATAATCTCTCTCGTTCAGAGTTGTTGGCCATCGAGGACAGTGCAGAGGGAACAGGCGAGAAGCCAACAGACACAAACTACTTGGACTACTTGGGCTTCCGAAGTGTTTGGCAGCCAACCCCCGTCTATTGAGCAGAGATGAAGCGTTCGAGACCGTCGCAGGAGTTCCCCGAGATTGAGTTCAACGTAAACACGATGGGTGTCACGGTGTACAGCCCTCACCGCCTGAAGACCCCTCGGTTTGTGCCAGTGGGATCAGCCCGGTCGGTGCACACGCTGCAAGAGTGGAAACGTGGAGCTGGACTACTTCATCCAGCCGGAGGGAGTGACCATCTTCTCTTCCCGGCTCAAGGATGACGGAGAGAACTTTCTGCCATTTGACGAGATCGGTAAGGGTTTGGACTATTGCGAAAAGTAATCCCAAGCTTAAGTGGACTTTGGCGACAATGCCAAGTTTCGTGTTCGGTCCCGGAACAAAATGTTCACTCTGCCACTGAGACACCCGGAGGTTCATCAGGTTGCACAAGTCGCAGCGGAAGCGATTGGATTGCTGGCAGATGTTCCACCGATGGCTGAGAACAATGATGATGATAATGTTAACCCAAAGTGATAACTCAGTTGATAAGCCATTTGTTATCATTTGTGATGGATTATCCGAGAATAAATGAACGTGAACTCAAGTTTCCCATTCCCTCCGGGATTGTTGTCAGTGGGCCCTCCTCTTCGGGTAAGACGCAGTTGGTCCTGCGCCTATTGGCTACATGCCAGCGAGATGTTTGATCCCCCGCCAAAGGTTATAGGTAAGTCCCCATTGCCATGGTCTAATGAGCCGTCCCATTCGGTTAAGTTTGGGCGTACGGCGAGTACTCCTCGCAGATTCCTGAGCTCGAGAGGCAGGGTGTAGTCCCGCACGCAGGCCCTCCCTCCGAAGAAATGCTGAAAAAGTTGCCAAAGCCCTTCCTTATTGTCTACGATGACCTCATGGGCGACATTGACGCGAAGAAGTTGGCCGATCTGTACACCAAGAAATCCCACCACAACAACTTTTCGGTGATATTCCTCACCCAAAACCTGTTCGACAAGGCGATGAGAGTGCCGAGGTCCAACGCGCAGTACATTTTCCTGATGCGTGCACCCAGCGATATGCTAAGCATACGAAATTTGGCCAGCCAAATGTTCCCTCGCGAGCACGGGTTTCTGATGGACGCCTACAAGCAGGCGTGCGCCGATCCGTACGGGTATCTGTTGGTGACCCTACACGCAAACAGAGACAACCTCTTACGACTGAGGACCAACATTTTCCCAGACGACGAGGAGAAGATTGTATTTGTACCCAAAAATGGTTAAGAAGCAGACGGTCGGACAGAGGGTGTTGGACAACTACGAGTATCTGAAGTCCCTTGGGAGGACGACATCTCACAAGAAGAGACGTCATTTGCTGAGCAGTGCAGGTTGTGAAGAGCTGTTGACTCTGGTGGAGATTTGCCTCAACCTTCTGAACGGATCCTTCTGTTTGACACGGAAACAGAAACAAAAGTTGCTGCCGTTTGCCAACACCATTCGACGGTTGGCACGCGTGAGAAGTGAGCAGAGTGCGAGAAAGCTGATCTTACAGCAACAACCACAGCAGGAGGGAGGCTCACTGTTTGCCCCTTTGCTGGCACCCATACTGTTAGAGGCGGCGCGTTATCTGCTAGCGCAATGGCCAATAAGCTTATTCTCCTGCCATTTGAGCATTACCGGGGATTGGTTGCAGCGAGAGAGGGTGTCGGCGGTGTGAAAGGAGACGACGATGTGGCAGGGCAGACCAATTTGGGGTTCGTTAAACAACAGCTGGAGGCCGTGAAGAGGAAACGGGCAGCGAATGTCAGCGAACGAAATGTACTGTACAACCAGCAGCTGAGGAGATATTTGAAGATGAGAAAGGAGGCAAAGGACAGACCGGTCAAGGTCCAGCTAAGCAACGGTGCCCAACTGCTGAATAAGACGGTGGAGACGGGCGTACAGGTACGGCCTGGTCCCGACGAGCCGAAGGACAAGTCCGTATTGATTGCTGGCGAAGATGAAGAAATTGAAGTGCCCACGCCAATAAGGCCGGGAAACAGCCGATCACCCAGGACCAACAAGAAAGCAGCCAAACAGCAGGAAATAAACGAGAAGAAGGACCATCTGTTGGCCATCATTATGTCCGACCCGCAGAGCTTCGGCGCAACGGACCGTGGGAAAATATGAATCCCAAAGACAGGCCGAGAGTTCATCGACTCGGACTTGGGCTGGTCAATTGAACGCCTAGTAGACCCTCGCCCAGAGAATGCCCCTTCACCAAGCGGAACCAAAGAGCTGATGAGGAAGCTCGCACAGAATCCGCTCGCCAGTAGCCTGCTTAATAGACTGTTCGTTGGGTCTGGACAAGTCAAACAAACGGGAGGATTTATTCCCTCAAAATGGACGAAAAAATAAACAAAATATACAATGACCCGGCCAATCCGGGTGGGTTTGCGGGTGCGAGTGCACTGTACGCAGCGGTCAAGAAGAAGCACCCTAACGTGAAGAAAGCCGAATTTGATGACTTTTTGCAGCGGAACACCACCTACACGCTGTTTAAGCCAAAGAGGGAGAAGTTCCAACGCCTACGCACTGTGCCTACGGGGTTCATGACCGGTGAGTTTTGTCCACGTTATTTTCACGTGATCGGTTCAGACGTTCAGGCGGATTTGGCAGACTTCCAAGCCCTTTCGCGAAAGAACAGCGGCTATCGGTAGCTGCTGTTGGCGGTGGATGTCTTGTCGCGGCGGATGTTCGGCTCACCCGTAAAGAGTAAGAGGCCGGCGGACGTTAAAAGGGCATTTGAGGAGGTGTTTGGCCAAATGCCAAAGCTTCCGGAAACATTGTACACGACCGAGGGTTGGAGTTTGTAGCCAAGCCCATGAAGGAGTTCTTCGCAGAGAATGGCATAAAGAAGTACGAGACCAGCTCAAAGAAGAAGGCAGCCGTCGCAGAGAGAGCCATTCGTACGCTTAAGACTCGACTGTACAAGTATTTCTCTGCCAAGAACACATCTGTGTGGGTGGATGTGTTGCCCAAGTTTTTGGCTGCGATCAACGATTCGGTGTGCCGCGCAACTGGACTTAGGCCAAACGAAATCAGCGACGCCAATGCGAGAGAGGTGTGGAAGAGGGTCTATGGCGATGTACCAGCGGACAAGAGACCAAAGATCAAAGCGGGGGAGACGGTCAGAATCCCAGAGCCCAAGCACATATTCGAGAAGGGTACAGTGTCTCTTCTATTTTTCCGCCTATTTTTTCTGCTTAAGGCTATATTCCCAACTACTCTGACCATGTGTACACCGTTGATGAGGCTCGCTCAACCAACCCCCAGCACTATTTGCTCAAGGACTATTATGGCACAAAATTGAAGAGAAAATTTTATTTGCCAGAGTTAACAAAAGTACAAGTGGATGAAAACACAATGTATCGCATAGAGAAAAAGTACAAAGAACGAATGAGGGATGGAAAAAAGGAAATATTGGTGAAATTTATCGGATTTCCGGAAAAATATTGGGTCACAGATGAGGATTTTGAAAAATAAATGTACAAAATAAACAATTTATTCCTTCTTACAGATACAATCGTAGGGGTTACGGGGTTTGCAATACTCATATGAGCTGTACCCAAAGGGCACAATTTTCAGTCCATTATCCCGGATCACTCCCTTATTAACAGTTGGGTTAAACTGTTTTGTCAAGGGTACGGTGAAGATATCACCCTTATTCGTGATGCGGAAGTTTCTTGTGGGGTAGTCGAATCGCACGTTGTTGTCGGGTGTTCCCCAGTTTTTGATGACCATCTCCTTCATCCGATCGAAGTTCATCCGCTTGCAAGCGTTGGAGTCCAAGGTGATCCCGCGGAGCTTCAGCTTGTACTTGTCGACACCGTCCTTGTCCTTGTACCAAATTCCGTACGCCTTCGGACCAGCTAAACATTCAACATGAAATATTGAGAAAATAATGGAAATTTACCGCAAACGTATTCCATGATCTTTTCATTCGGATATTCGTCGGTCAATTCTCCTAAAAAATATATTTTTTAATGGATTATTGATTTCAAATTTACCCAAGTGTTTTCCACTGGGCAGTGGGTCACCGTTCGCTGTCTTAAAGTCCGAGAAGATGCTGTCGGTGTCCTAAAGGATTTTTTTTTAAAGTTTTAACAAATTATTCGTTTACCATGTAAAGATTCCGCGTATCGTATCGGTCAACACCAGGCTCCGGCTTGAACACCTTCTGTAGCGATTCCAAAAGATGGACTCGTGCGGCAGCAGTGGTCCAAAGAGCGATCACGACCTTAACTTCATTTTGTATATTATTTTCATATATTTTCTTCTTACATTGCTCGTGTCGTGTTCGACGACATGCTCATCCTTTGTTTTGTAGCATACCATCCAAAATTTGTCGGTCAGCTGGTCAAGGGAGCTGATGTCGATTTTTTCGTTGTTCAGCAGCATGGACAGGTCGCAGTGGTTATCGACTATTTCGGTCACCGTCAATCGATTTCTAAAGCAAAGGTTCAAATTATTTACTCGTAAAATGCAAACCGAAGTGCGAAGCGTCCCCAAAGTGAATTGAGGCAGAGCTTTGCCAAGTAGCGAAGTCCAGGGTTTGGCTTGATGTTGGCAGGGTCGAGCCGGACTTTGTCCCCAGTCCATGTCTTTTCTACGAACTCCTCCTTTCGCCGTTGTTGTTCCTCCTCTGAGACACTTTGGTCCAGGCAGTCGGCGGGATATCCGTTGGCTAAAATTGAGCGAATAATTTTCAAAATTTATTCCAATTAAAACCTTCAAATTTTATCTTGAGAAATTTCTCAAGGTAACGGTGGAACAGTGAGTCGCTCCAGTCACCGCAGTACCTCCAGACATTTGCCCAATAGAGCCGAGTGACGCGATATCCCGCCCTCAGTGCCGGTTCCAGCTCAATGTGGCAGACGGTGGTGGAAAATCCTTCAAAATTAAATTGTTCTCTCGCACTGTATCAAAAATCTCACCTCTCTCATGGTCCTCAAAATGCGGGCAGTTGTATTCAGGGTCGACGAGTCCATTCGGGTAGAGCTCCGAGCACTTGCGGCACAGCGGAAACAGCGTTCGGTTGTTCATTCGTAGCGGCAGCACCGGAATGTCGAACAAACAGTGCCGTGGCGGAACGACGAAGCATTTGATGATTCCTTCGAGTGGCTGCTCCGTCGTCTCCCACAATGTCCGAAGGTTTACGCCAATTGACGTCCTTGTTGAAGTTGATCGACACCGGGTGGCCAACCGGGTATTTCGTGTACATATTCCTTAATTATTGATTAATTTATTGATTTATTTTCAGTTTCTTTACCTTGAAGGGTAAAGACTGTTGAAGTCTTTGATTTTGATGGTCCTTTCCGGGTTGTCAACCACAGAAGCTCCAAGCCATTCGGGTCCGGTTCGGCCTAAATTATTGATTTATTTGTGAAAATATTGAATAAGTCACCGCCAAAGAAGGCATCATGGAATTCAATGGGGCCACTGTCGGGGGTGTTGTCGAAAAAGGCTTTCATCGCCGGGTCGTCTTCCAGCATCCGGTGCAGCTGGCATTCCCAAACGATTTCCACTTCAAACTCGCGTGCAATGGCCCTCGTTCGCTTCTCATCACGTGCACGAATGGCACCTGCAGTCTCACCGCCGCCGACAATTGCGTCGTCCTCGGGGAAGCAGTGCGGACATGCGTGCCAATAGCAGCTTAAATAAAAAATAATCGATAATTAAGCCTTTTTTTCTTACCCGTTGACTTCGATCGCGAGATTTTTGTCTGCGTCGGCCCGCTCGACCATCCCATCCAAGCTGTAGTTTCCAAACTTGTACTCGCCTCCAGGGCTTTCCACGTGGCGAAGAGTGTAGCCGTTTTCACGCTCCTCCTCCTCCGCACGCCACTAAAAATAATCGTTTAGTATGAGTTATTTTTCAATCCGTTTACCTTGAGATATTTCCGCGCAATGGTGCTTTGCTTCCCGCGCTTCTCATATCCCAAGTGGGGAACGATGGCAATGCGTTCATTGCCGAAATGGGCCAATGTCACGAAGAACCTCATACAAGCAGACTGAAATATTGATTTATTTAAATAAAATACAAAAAAATTACCGGGATTGTGATCGAATCCGTAATGTCGGCACCCGTCTTTTGGGTGAAGAGTTCACGCATCTTAATCAGTCCATGGGCCAGAATTTGAACGTCTAAATGTTGAAATTATTTATTTATTTATTTTATTTATTTTACCTGTTTTACAATAGTCGGCGATGACCTCTCTCAGGTCAAAGCGAGTCTCACGGTTTTCCTCATACCAACTCTCGAGGGCCTTTCTGTCGTCCGGCAACATGCTTCCTGGGTGGTAGCTTTCGATGGGCGGCAAATTGTCCAGGACATTGCCATAATTTTCAGCCTGAATTTATAAATTATTTTATTAATAATATTTATTCAAACCTTATTGAACCCGTGCGGGAAATATTTTTTGTTCTCCACTCCTTCAATCGATAAGCCAAAGGTCTTCACAAATGATGCCAATTTGATTGGAATCAATTTGTAGCTGAAAAGGAAAATAATTAATTTAAAAAGGGTAAGTCCATTTTACCTGTCCCTGAAGACGGTACGGGTAATTGTTCCCCTTTTGTTCGTCGACATCTCCAGCAGATGGTTTCCCTGTCGTACCAATTTTGGTCGAACACCCATGCGCAACATTTCACCGAAGATTAGGATGTGGTCGTAACGTGAGCCTAAAATTATGCGTGAGATTTTTCCCATTTGTTTGCGTTTACCGGCGTGTGCGTAGGCGTACGTAGTAACCGAAACCGGCTTCTCGCCTTCCTCGTCGTAGCCCAGCATATAGTTGTTCTCCGCGTCGTTATCGTCGCTCACATCATCTTCGGCTTCCTCGTCGATGAAGTGTGCTGCGTTGTTGTTCTTTTTTCCGCCACGTTTCCGCTTGCGAGTCTCTCCAGTTTCGATGTGCAGGGTTTCCGATTCGAAATTCAGCAACCATTTCGTGAAGGCTGCCAGGGGGTCGTCAACGCGAAAGGCCCTGTCCACTGCGGTGTTGTCATAGTAGAACGGAGCCCACGAGTAGAAGCGCATCGGCCCACAAATGGCACAAGCCCGGTCCAATTCGTCATTCCAAGTCCCATTTTGTATACATCGGGTGCATGTCACATGCGCGTAACAGAAGTTCACCTTAAACGAACGATAGAAAATTAATAAAATTTTATATTCACCTGATGCTTGAATTTGGCCAAATTCGGATCCGGTTGGAAGTTGGTTGTGCATTCAAAGTCGAAGAAGATAAAGCGCTTCTCCTTCTTAACCTTTGGCCGGTAAGGGATGTAGCATTCTCGCTTGGCATGGAAACCACCGCACGCCCGACAAAATTTGTGATCACACACATGGCCATTCTTCTTGTCTTGTAGCTGATAGAAGATTAAAAATTATTTACAATTAATTTTGTCAAAGTCTACCTCTGGGCGATAAATAACACCACACGCATTACAACGTTTTGAACTGTTGCATATGCTTTTCTCGATTGTTTTGGCCTCCTTTCCTCTTTTCACTTTGCACATTGTGACTTTCTTGTGATGGTCATAGCAATTTTTACTTTGGAAAGTCTAAAAATATTGTAAAAAATAAAGCTGAAACAGACTACCTTATTGCATCCCAGGCAGGATTCAAAGAAATTCTCATTGAGATTTTTGCAATTCCCTCGAAAATCGTTGCCGACACGCTGACAATTGTGGCACTTCCATTTACAGCTGGCATTGTGACGGTTTTGTTGATTATACGGTGCTTCACACTAAAAATAAAATATTTAATATGGATTTTTCGCCAAAAAAGTAAACCCCAAAGCAGTAATTTCGTGTGCCAAAGACTTTTCCAACTGATTTGATTGCATCATAGTGTCCGGCTGCTCCATTATCTCCTTCCGTGTAAAGCACACAGAGCTCATTCTTATATTCTGTCACGGTTGACTTCCAAACGGGCTTCATCTTCCCAAAGGTGTCAAAGCAGAACAGACGGAACATCCCAGGGTGCATTTCGTTGTAGTATTCCTTAATGTACTTTTAACGCTGCCTTTTTTTTCATTTTAAATTACCTGAATTTTGTTTCCATATTCCTCAATGGAATAAAACTGCAGCCCCATTTGGATGTCGCACTCCCGGAACAATGAAGTCACGTTGTTAAGTTGCTGTCCTTCATCACGTTTATATTCAGAAAATCGTTGATGTGGTAGCACATGTTTCATGCGAAGAAACTCAAAGGCGCGGAATAAGCAGTATGCATCGTTGTTCTCCAATTCGTATGTTGCACCCTCCAGAAGGTCGTACGGAACATTGAAGTCACGGCGACGTCCACCTTTCCCCGCCATCTTCTGTCTCTTTCCTCCACTATCGATGGCCGTGATGTCAATAACAAACGATTCCTCAAGAAGTGATGGCCGCTCTTTGGATTTGTTGCTTTGGTCGACAATTTCAAAGCGTGTTAGAATTGTTTCAGCCATTTTGTCGTCAATTTTCTTGAAGTTCTTGAAGTGCACTGCTATCTCGTAGTCAAGGTGTCGTGACGTCAAGAGAAAAATCAGATGGTTTGCCGTGATGTTCATGGCCGAAGCTCCCTTCAAAGCATATGACAGGCACATCAAAAAGAGGCTCTTCAAAACAGCTTCGGGGTAGTCGGCATTCCAAATGTAGTCCAGCATAAATCGTCCAAGAAAACGGTAGGCTTAAATGAAAACAAATAATGTAAATTGTTAATTGCTCGAAGAAAATTAATCAACCTTTGAACCTTCCACTCTCCGCTTGTGCGGCATCCAGGCATTTGAAATGCTCGCCATTAAATTCTTCCAAGTTTAATCGCTCCTTGATCACGTGTTCATTTTTTCCTTTCGCTTCCTCCAACACCTAAAAACATTGATTAATTATTATTAGTTCAAATATTTTTCACCAGCTGATTAGGAAATTGGCTTATCACTTCCACAAGGGGCGGCGCATCCTCAAAGGGCTCTTCGCCATCTCGCACAGGCGTGTAAGGCCCGTCGAGGTAAGGAGGCATTTCGTCATCGGACGACATGTTTAATACAGTAGGAATAAATGTTTGCTGAAAACAAGAATGACGGTAAGATTACGGTGGGGGTCAGGAAAACAGAGAAAAGGGGGCGAGGTCTATCACACGCGTACGCCAACATTATCGATTAGGCGAGAGAGTACACAAAAGAGAGAGAGTTAGGTCAGAGAAGCAGAGGAAAAGGGGCGTGGCCTATCAGACGCGTACGCCAACATTATCGATTAGGCGAGAGAGTACACGAAAGAGAGAGAGTTAGGTCAGAGAAGCAGAGGAAAAGGGGCGTGGCCTATCAGACGCGTACGCCAACATTATCGATTAGGCGAGAGAGCACGCAGATAAGAGAGGTTAGAGATGCAGAGACAAGGGAGCGCAGAGAAGCAGAAGGGCAGAGACGCAGAGTGGCGTCCTTTTTTATCGATTGGCGAGAGAGTACGCAGAGAAGAGAGGCTAGAGACCCAGAGACAAGGGAGAGCAGAGAAGCAGAAGGGTAGAGATGCAGAGTGGCGTCTATTTTTATCGATTGGCGAGATAGTACGCATTTAGGAGGCTAGAGATAGGCCATTGTTATCGATTGGCGAGAGAGTATGCAGACAGGAGAGGTTAGAGTGCACATACAAAGGATACATTGCGAAATAAAAATCAATAAATTTATGGTAATGGGATATTTGCCTTTTAAAGGCATTGCGCATCAGGTTGTTTTATAATTTATTATCCTGATTGGGATTGCGCAGGGAAGAAATTGATTTATTAATATCAACCAATCTTGGCCTGATGAGCAGCACACTGCCACCCATGAAGCACAAGACGACAGGGCACCTGAAAAGTCTCGTAACTTAGCAAGATAATTTGAGAGACCTCATGGTCTAAAACACAAATTGAAATTGCTGCCAGGATAAACGGAGCTCATTAATTAGCGCTACCGCCCTGGTTAACAGCAAACGTGGAATAATTGTCAAAATGTAACCAACCTTGGCCTGATGAGCAGCACACCGCCACCCATGAAGCACAAGACGACAGGGCATCTGAAATGTCTCGTGAGATTAGTAATGTATAAATAACCACCTCAAGACCTAAAAAGCAAATTAATTTGTTGCCAGGATAAACGGAGTTCATTAATTAGAACTACCGCCCTGGTTAACAACAATAATAATACAATTTAAAAAATATAGAAGCATGAAAAAAATGAAGGAAAGTGCGTGACGCATCCTTTTATATGCGGCCCGCCCTCAAATCTAGGTCAAGTGTTACTATTTTTAGAACATACAAGCCATATTTGAATTTCCCGCCCATTTTTAAATTTGAATTTCCCGCCAATTTTTTGAATTTGAATTTAACGCGAAAAGTTTTCGTTTCAATAAATTATGGCGTTATGTATATATATTATGGCGTTTTGTCTTGTTTTGCGTATTTTCAAAGTTTATCGAAGGACTACAGTATCCTCGCACTAGTGACGTCATCATCTTTGCAGCATATAGTGGACAATTTTCCTTTTTCTGGCAAGTGCTCACGTGGCAGAATGGTAGTGTGTTGAGTTGGTGGCAGAGCGAAAGATCGAGTCCGCTTGCCTGCGGTTAATTTATTGGGAATTTTCACCGGACTACAGTACCCCTCGCAGTGGTGACGTCATCATCTTTGCAGCATATAGTGGACATTTAATCTTTTTCTGGCAAGTGGTCTCATGGCCGAGTGGTAGTGTGTTTGGTTTGGTGGCAGAGCGAAAGTTCGAGTCCGGTGCCTGCGGCTAATTTATTGCCATTTTACACAGGACTACCGTACCCCTCGCAGTGGTGATGTCATCATCTTTGCTGCATATAGTGGACATTTAATCTTTTTCTGGCAAGTGGTCTCATGGCCGAGTGGTAGTGTGTTTGGTTTGGTGGCAGAGCGAAAGTTCGAGTCCGGTTGCCTGCGGCTTATTTATTGCGATTTTTCGCAGGGCTACAGTATCCCTCGCAGTGGTGACGTCATCATCTTTGCAGCATATAGTGGACAATTATCCTTTTTCTGGCAAGTGGTCTCATGGCCGAGTGGTAGTGTGTTTGGTTTGGTGGCAGAGCGAAAGTTCGAGTCCGGTTGCCTGCGGCTTATTTATTGCGATTTTTCACAAAACTACAGTACACCTCGCTGTGATGACGTCATCATCTTTGCAGCATATAGTGGACATTTAATCTTTTTCTGGCAAGTGGTCTCATGGCCGAGTGGTAGTGTGTTGAGTTGGTGGCAGAGCAAAAGTTCGAGTCTATTAGCATGCGGCCGAATTTTTCGAATAAAAAATTTGAAAAATAATAAAAAATTATTATTTAAAATAATAATAATAAAAATAATAAATAATTTTCAGAAAAAATTTTCAGAAAAAGTCGCGCACCCCTGCTATAGGTTTAGGTTTGCAGAAAAAAAAGTCGTGCAATAGGTTTTGGTTTCAGTACTGAAAATTTTGGCGCTCAGTTGGCCCGCGCTCAGCCGGCGGTGCTCAAATGGCTGGCGCTCAGTTGGCCTGCACCCCTCCCATAGGTATGGGAGGCTACCGTAATCCGGACTTTTTGTAGACTCTAACTACTAAACAATTACCATAATTAATTATATCTTTTCAAAACAAACTCATAAATTTCAAAGATAAATATATTAATCTATTTCATTTCGACTATTTAAAAATTATTAAAATTGTACATTTGGCAATTAATGAGAATATTTCTTGACTAAAATCACAATAATCAACAAAAAATCATTTATCTACAAAATAAATGAAATTATTTAAAATAATTTAAGTTAAAAATACTATCTAAAAAAGCACTTTTTCCTACCAAAAATTTTGAAGTGTGGCAGCTGACCGAGGGAGTCGATTATTTCTATAAATATTATTTTAAGATTGTGTCATAAAATAAAAATAATTTTCAAAAATTAAAATAGCATATTAATACGGATAGATTACCAACACATAGAAACATGACTGACTTGAAAATGAAATAAAGAATTCCAACAAATTCTATTAATTATATGATTTATAATTAAAAAAACAAATGAATAGGTATAATTAACATTCGAATTGTCAATTAATTAGATAAAAATTGAAAGATTAGAAAACAAAATTTTTTAAATTGGTTTCTTTTTCTTGGCTGATAAATATTTAAAAATCTCATTATAATCATGTTTTTTTCATTGATTAAAAGAAAAGTATTATAATGACAAACTGGATGAGACGTTACGGAGCATAAAAATCAATCAATTGTCAAGAAAGGAAGAAACAAAAGGATTTCAAGCTTCCAATTAAGATCTCGATGAAATGTAACGGAAATAAATGATCAGGTGTTATGAAATAAATTTATCTAACTACTATTGAAATTCAAAAATCAAAATTAAGCATACGGGGCAATGAAGAATTCAGCTTTAAAAAACAAATTCTATTAAAATTACATTCTAAATTCAAAATTATAGAAATAATAATAACAATAAAACACATGCTTACTAAGCATATTTAAAAATAAACGCCTAAGCAATTGTTTCATATAACGGAAAGATAGTAAATAAAAAATTATCATTACCAGCCAGCAGTGGATTTGATTACACTACCGAAATGTAACCAAAAGTATTATTAAAATGAAAAGTTCAACAAAATATTCATCTCATTATTTAACGACCATTATAAATTAAATTTATTATTAGTTTAATGATTCAATTTAATTATAAAAAATCAAATATTTAAAATATAAACACAATAAAAAAAAGCATACTTCATTTTGATATAAATATTGCAGATCATAAAAAACTACATTTATATGATAAATTTAATTTTCGATTTTAACTTTTAAATTTTCTTTAAAAATATTTAAGCATCGACAAATTTATATATTTTTATATACTTATTCCAAAATACTTAAAATAAATAGAACACTATTATGGAGAAAAAACATCAAAAAATGTTTACTAAAGCTTTATCTACAGAAAAGTTAAACCTTAAAATGTTATTAAAACTCTATTATGAAGAAATAAATAAAAATTTAAAAAGATAAATTATTTCAAAACTTATTTATCAAAAAAATATTTTAAAACCAAAGAAATAAATAATTGCTCAAAACAAAATTATTTAACAATGTACAGTATTTTTTTCTTTAAGAGTAAAATTCTTTAATTATTAATATTTAATTTAAAAATTTTGTGAATCAACCAATTTATAAAATTAAATTTTAAATTAATGAAAAGTAATATTGCGAAGATTTTTAAGTGAAAACAAGAGGAATATTTTGAGGACAGCGTTCTCATCGACTAGTAATTTTATTAAAATTCAAATATAATTAGCATTTAAGAAAATTTTCGAATAGATCGACTCATATAAGTAAAGTACATCAATTACAAAACTTTTTTTCTATATCTTCAGTGGACCACTAATTCATTAACATAAATTTAATAAGCAAAAAATGTATATTAGATATTAAATTATTTGGAAAACATAAAATTTCGTAAATAAATATTTGAAAGAAATTAAAAGTAATAAAGTAAATAGCTAATCAAATGACATACATTAGCCTCGTGCAATTGCTTCAAAACAATAAAATAATTTAATAAATAATGAAAACCAAAAAGTTATGCAGTATTCGACAGTATCTATATAAAAAACAATTTACAATATTTATAAATATAACTTTTTCGAAAATGTTATTATTGTAATAAAATAAAAATATTATCATAATCCGAATAAAACACGATCCTCTTCTTTTCTCTATAAAATTAAAACGAATTCTTTGCGAAAAAAATGATTTTATAAATATTAATGCAAAAAGAGTAAAAAAAAATACTAATTATTCTTTATACTACTTAATGAATGCGATATTGTGGAGATTTTAACTACTTTTTCGAATTTGAAATTTTAATAATTATTCGTTAATTCATTCTTTTAACTATTTATTACTGCCTTTATTTCTTTTATGAGTTTTTATAAGTTTTGAATTTCTACATGAAATATTCACTCTTAGGTTCTACGGTCGCATTTTATGAATATTTTATTAAATAATTATTATTTATGTAAAAAAAAAATTAATTTTTTAGACAATTTAATAGAAATATTTCTTTTGAAATCTTTATAATTAATAAAATTTACATTATGCTAAAATCTTGATTTTTTACTCCTTGTTTAGGTTGCGGTTGTACATTTACTCGCGGTTTAATCCATTAATTTATTTATAAAAAATCAGTATTTTCGGTATTTTCATTTAATTACTTTTAATTATATGGTTAAATAGTCAATTTTAATAAAAAAAAATTGGCATTTGTAAATATGTTTAATAAAAGTTATTTTTTAAATTATGGTAAATGGATTTTTAAATAGATATGAAGTTATTTATTGTTATTTATTTTTCTTTTATCAACAGTAATTTGTGTCGTTATTTATCGATTTGCACGCTTTTTTAAATAGTATTTGGTTTGATCAAAAAACAATTATGATTTTTTTAGATGAATAATTCTTATATTATTATATTTACATAATCATTTTGTTAACAATAATTCTATTCTTTTAGTTTTTAACCAGTGTTTTTTTATTAAAATAGAAAATATTCTAAATATATATAGTATATTTTTTTTATTATTTTATATTTATTTAAAATTTCAATTATGATTGTAAAAGTTCTGGTGTTTTATGCTTATTTATTTAAAAAAAAAATGTTTTTTCTCTCTTACACAAATTCGGTGATTGTGAAAATTTTAGTGTTTGAGCTATTGTTATGATTCCAACAACATCGCTATTTTTTTTTATCATTTTAAAATTAATTATTTATTCAAATTGTAATATTTATTTTTATTTCCACTCTTTCGTAAAAATTACATTTCAATTAATATAGACAATTTATTGATTTAATATATAAATTTGTTATAGTATGGAATACACTAGAAAGAATGTTACGTTAAATGAATTTTTTATTTTTAGTTATTTTAAATTAATCATTTTTGTTGTTGTTCATACAATTTATTAGATAGAGAATAGAATTTTATTTTCAAAATATTAATTAATTGAAATTTAAATTATTTTATTATTGAAAGTTTTTGAAGAATAAATTACAATCTCGCGGTCATCAGAGTTTTCAAATCGGTGTGAAATTTCTTGAAGTAATAATTAAAAATTTTAGCTTGCTTTTAAACAAGTGTTTCTTTGAAATTGATATTAAATAATTAAATTCGCCATAAATTAAAAGATAATTCAATAACTTTTTACTTGGTTTAAGACGGCTAGTTTTAATTTATGTTATGACTAATTTTACAAGTTTTGTTTAATTAATTGGTTTATGCATTTTAAGAATCTGATTACAAAATGTTAGAAATATAAAATACTCTGTTTTATATGTATTTCTATTATTATAAGCCAAATTTATTTTCATATTCGGGATGATGAAATATTAGATTTTACTGTATGTTTTTAGAGAGTAAGAAACATATTTTCTCAAATTTATCATTTTTAAATTTAATTTCTCTTGAAACCGTGCCACCATCTTGAAAATTTTAAAATTGTGTATTTGAATTATATGAATTTCCTCAGCAGAGTATGAAAGTTATCCCTATATAAATGTTTGTTATTGATTAAATTATAGACAAGCTATCAGACAAATGCCTATTTTTACTGCCTATGCGCTAGAGCCATAAAATTTCTCCTAATATGTCTTTCTGCTGCTTTCAATATGCATAAATATTTGTTTGAAAATGCTCCAAAGATGATGGACCCATTTACCACTCAAGCATCCTAAATTAAAATTCTCATAATTTTTTTCATTACAAAATATTTCCTTTTACCCCTTTGGCTTAAAGTTTGATCGGCGTTTTTACAGCATTGAAGAAATATTTTTTCGCATTGGCAAATTAATTCAAATTTAAATATTTTGTTGGCCGAATTTCAGAACACCCGTTTCATTGCAATGTCATTTTTAGAATGTGGCTACAAAAATTATGCGATATTCGTTGAGCTTTTATAGACAAGCTATCAGACAAATGCCTATTTTTACTGCCTATGCGCTAGAGCCATAAAATTTCTCCTAATATGTCTTTCTGCTGCTTTCAATATGCATAAATATTTGTTTGAAAATGCTCCAAAGATGATGGACCCATTTACCACTCAAGCATCCTAAATTAAAATTCTCATAATTTTTTTCATTACAAAATATTTCCTTTTACCCCTTTGGCTTAAAGTTTGATCGGCGTTTTTACAGCATTGAAGAAATATTTTTTCGCATTGGCAAA
>SIJG01000097.1:373779-408987 GCA_023374025.1 Heterodera schachtii | reverse complement strand
TTTAAAATATTTTATCCTTTTTCATTATTTGATTTTGATTTTCAAGTCGGTTAAAATTCTAATTCAATACTATTTTTTTAATTAATGCCATTAATGAAAATTTTTTACAATAAGTATGGTATTTTGTTTTTAATCTATAAATTGATTTTAATTCTTATTTGGCATTACTGCATTTTTGGTTTTTCTGAAGACTTAATAATTATTATTAAAACAATATTTATTTATTTTATTGGTGTTCTTCAATTTTTTATGAATTTAATAATTTTTTTGTTGCTTCATTTAATTTTTGTTCAAAATTTTGCAAAGAAAAACATGTGAATTAGATTAAATTCGAATATACAGCGACCCGATAGAAATATCTTATACTCGTGACGGAAGCATTATAAGATAAATTACAAAAACGTAAATGAATGAATTAATATTTTAAGAAAATCAAGTTATAATGAGAAAACCGGCCTAACTGTTAAGTATTTATTATATATTATCAAAAATATACAAATAAGTAAAGAACAATAATTATAAAAATTTATTTACCTTTTATATTCGTAAAATTATTCATTATTTTCATGTATTAATTGGTTTTCAAATGGGTTTATTTATTAATTCCGTAGTATTACAAGCAACCATCTTCTCATAATTTTTTTTTAATTATAAGTTGATCATATATTTGAATTCCGCGTCATTTTGCACAGTTGTTCGAAAATTCGATGCACTATATTAGGTGATATTATAAGACCTATTTTTTCTAATTCATTTATTAATCACATTTAATTAACTAATTGGTTTATATTAGTTTTGCAATTTTAAATATCATTGCTAGTTTCTCAAAAAATGTATGAAATCAATATAACTTTTATGTTTAACAATAAGGATATTGTGCAAATTTCCTTAATTTATTTTGTTTAGTTTGTATTGTTTTTTTTTGTAAAAAACAATATTTGAAGCAATTTAATGTAACATTATAAAACTATTGTAAATATTTGGTTTTTTGGTATTTTTTTAAGATTAATATTTAATTTTTATTTTTTTACTTTAAATAATCTAATTTCAATCAAATAGGTTTTATTCAAACATATATTACTATTACTAATTCCCTTGTTTTGGACATCATTTTGTTCCATCTTGTGTTGTGACTTAAATGAAAATTATTAATAAGAACTTTTCAAACGATTTTTTTCAATAGATCTCTTGCGAATGCGTTAAGTATATTGCTAATTAATCAGTTAATTATAATAAGTTATTTTTATTTAGTTCACATTTAGAAACGTTGAAAAAATATGTTTTGGAAAAAGCCACTCTTTATTTTATAGATAATTAAGTGTAATTAATTATAGCAAAATTTATTTTTTAATGATTGCACAACGATATTTGTTATTTATTTAAAATTTTGAGATGTTTATGGTTTATTGTAACAATGTTTTCATAATTTTACAGGATTACTATTTTTTAAATTTTTCTAATGAGTTTATTTTAGTTTTAATTTAATATTGTTTAAATGAATACCATATATTCATCTGCTCCCAATACTATCAAATCCAGTACAAGCCGACGTCTTATTATTTTAATTTGTTGGAGACATTTAATTTTTTCATATTATAATATTTGTAAAAATACTTATTAGAATGGTTTTTTAATTGAAATTTCTTGTAATAATAACTTTTTGGGTTATTTTGGTATTTCAATATCACCATAGCTACTGATATATAATTAAATATAAACAACACAAATAAATACCAATTATTATTGAAAATTTTGTATTACATAAGAATTTCAGTTTTCTTTTGGGTTCGCATCATATTCTTAAAATTTATAATTAGTTTTATTTTTAAATTATGAATAATGAATTATATTAAATTAATAAATTAATTTAAAAAATTATATTGGAGAACATTGATCAAAAAAGTCAATAAATCTTTCTAGACTAGCTATATTATATAGATAATAGTTTATTAAATAAAAATAAATTTAATGAATTAAAATTCAGGTTTGTTATTAATAAAATTTTAGTCAACATTAAAGTAAATTAATATATATAAAGATTTTAATAAAAATTGTATAATAACTAAATATAATTTATCATTAAAACCTTAATAAATAAATATAATGAAGTAGAAATTGAAAAAATTAAGAAAATTTATTGAAAATGAGTCAGAAAAAATAAAAAAAGACAAAATAAAAATAAATAAAAAAGAAAGTTCGCAGGAAATTATTCTAATTTGAAATAAAATTACATTTGCAATAATGAATAACTCAACAATTAGCAAACAAAAAATTTACTTCTTTAAAATAAAATAAGTGTAATTAAAGTTAAAGTAAATTAAAGAAAGTCATGATTGGTCCTTAAAAATAAAATTTAAATAATTCAGAACAAAATGGAGTTGTTCCCTGCGATCTACCACTTATTAATTATCATAACATAAATACAATTAATCTGGCATTTTAATTTTAAATATATACGAATATGAAATATAAAATACCTTTGTATAATAATTTACATTAAAAAATCTTTTATTTTACTGTATATTTCATATAAATGTCGATTAAGAAAAAACATATGAACGATTTAACGGAATAGTGTTAAATTAATTTATTAAAAATAAATTTTGAAATATATAGAAGTCATAAATTAAATTCCTATTTTAAGAAAAATAAGTTTCTGATTAGAAAAACAAACAATATAAATCATAGTTGAGAAAAAAGAACTTGAGGAGTGTACTTATTTTAAAATGGTAATTTATTAAAAATTTTAAATTGAATAATAGATTTTGGTCTTTTAATATAAAATAAATTTAAAAATAGAAATTCACGACTGCGGCCATAGAAAATACACCTAAAATGATATTTTATAAAATGAAAATATTAATAATTTGAATATTTTATTCTTATATTCAATTTCTAATTTATTTTATAAAACTGCCAAATTAACTAACAAGAAAGTAAAATTTTGAAATTATTTTGAAATTTTTTAAAAATTAAATAGAAAACCGATGGATAGCCAACGAACATATAAAAATAAAATATTGCAAGAACATAATTATATTTATAGATGGAAGCGTTCACACATATTACATATATTAGTGAAAATTAATTTTTTGAATTAGCCTCAATTTTAATAATTTGTGAATTTTTACAAATAAGTGCCGAGTTAAATTAATTTTTTCATCTTTTCTTCTTGACTGTTTCTCATGTTTTTGATTTATTGAATTAAAAGCCTTAATTATTAGTTAAAATTTAAATTTTTATTTGTTATTATTTTGTTGTATAACAAAATTATCTTTTAAATAACAGCAATGATATTCATATATTTGTGGAACTGCGCAAATTATTTATTTTTTATTTAAAAAAGATTCTATTTAATTTTTTCATAAAAAATATGTTATTAATATTCATAAAGAGGTGTAATGATATATATATATTGAATAATATTAAGCATATAGCAAAGAATTTATTATTTGTAATAAAAAATAACAAATTTTTGTTATTAAAATTATAATCTCATTATATTTGGTTTTTATTGATGAATCTTTATTTAAGTCGTTATTTATTTGGTTTTTTATTTCCTTGAGTTGTTTTTAATATGAGACTATTAAATTTTTTACATACAATTAAATTTGAATTTGAACTAACAAGTAATAGCTTTTAAGTAGTTTGTTCTTTAATTTACCATTCTGAAAATTTTTAATAAAAATAATTCCTTATTTTCATATAATAAGTGTTATTAAAATGATCGTTTTTTTCAATAGAATTACTTTTACTATGTACTTTATAATTAAGATAAAAAACAATTCAAATTCGTCTGATGTAATTCTCATGTGTTCTGAAATTTTTTTGGTATGATGCATGTATTGTTGCAATTAAATTTTATTGTTTTCTTTTAAACTTTTTATTGCATTTTTATGTTATGGTCTTCGGTTTTATTTATTTTTTTAAAGAATTCTTTTTTTTTATATTGATATTTTTTTATATATGTGGAATAAATAATTTATCACAACAAACTAATGAAACTTGAGAGTATTTCATTTAAAAAATTTTTTCTGATATAGCATTGTTTAAGATTTTAAATTTATATAACATTTTTTAGTGCATTTTGATAAGAAAGCATTAATTTTATTTTTAATTTAATTAAGTTAATATGTTAGCATTACTTTTATAAAAAAATTAAATATGCTTTAAAATATTATCATTATGATATTTAGTTGAATCTCACAATTTGAAATATATATTTTAAATTTAATATTAAGTTGAAGGAAAATTGTTTGAAATAATATGATTTAAAATAAATTTTAAAATATTCTTTTAAAATAATAAATGAGTGAACACAATAATTTTATCTACTGACTTAGACCGATCTTGGTTTTTGACATACAAGCTAAATAATTAATAATAAATGATGAAATAAAATACAATTTTAAATTTATCAAGTGGTCAAAGAAAATTTTTATTTCAAAAGAAATAATAACAAAAACAAAAGCTGAAATGCATAAAATAAGAAATAATTTATTATTTGGTCAAGGAGCATATGAAATTCTTTATCATTAAAATCACACAAGAATAAATTGTATTAACTATCTTAAAATAAAAATGCTAAATAAATATTAAAATAAAAATGTAATCATATCAATAGACAAAATTATGAAAACATAAATTTTTAATTTAATTAAATTCATGTTAATATCGAAAAATATTTTTTAGCAAAAATAGGTACTTTTTTAAAAATAAAAAATTTTTTGCTTGGAATGTTTATTCATGATTTTAAAAAAGTACTACTAAACAAATTAAGAAATGATTATAAAATAATAGCTAAAAATATTGATCTTGTGTTTATGATCGAAACACGAAACGAAAAAATTTTAGCGGACGAAAACGAAACACGAAAACGAAACTCAAAAAGTGCCGAAAATGTAGGACGAAACAAAAACGACACGAAATTTCGTCCAGCCCTGTTCCCAATAGGTTTCAAAAAGATAAAACTTTTGGGATTAATTTACAAAAGAAAAAATTGAATTTCATTCACCTGTCACTTTTGTGACAGGTGGATGATTGATGACCTTCCGCGGCGCTGCGCGGCGCGGGGTGGAAAAAACACCCGCACGGATTTGGGGAAATCGGATTTGGTTAGGTGGCAAGTTCATAGGGGGTTCAATAGGTTTGGCTTTAAACCCCCACCCATCCTGGGTTTTTTGATGGGGCGGCAACTTCAAATGACTGCGCCCTTAAAAAAAACACCCGCACGGTTTTGGGTAAATTAAAATCCACAAGGCGGTAGAGTTCAAAGAACACCCTCCCAAATAGACTTGAGATTGAAAAAATAAAAAATTTGAAATATGTGAAAAATTTAAATACAAAGTTTAAAAATCCGCCACCCTGTGGCACATTTCTTTCTCGGCACTTTTTCTCCAAACTTATAATTTTAAATATATTAATAAATCTGAATTTTATATTTCTCTTAAAATTATTTTTGTTTAATTTAAATGTTTTTAAATCATTTCAAATTAACATTTTGTATTTTGATATACAACACTTTTAAAAATCAATCGTTCAATCAACAATTATTCAAGAAAATTATTTTTACTCATAGCATTTAATTTAAAAAATTTAGAACACTCTTAAGAATTGAAAAATTTTCCCAAATTGAGCCCTAAAATATAATATTATTTTCTTAATAAAATTTTTTGTTTAAAAATATTATTCCAAAATAATTAATTTTCAATAAAAATTTTTTTTTTGCATATTTTACTGTTTATTCGAGGGTTTTTGTGCCTATTTAATGCCTATTTTGCGTTTTTATTTTTGTTATTATTTGGATGATTTTGGCCCAAAATTGCCTTTTGCTTTCACATAATATTAAAATAAAATATAGTCATTAATATATTTTCCGCCATTGATTCATTTTTCCATTTGCTCTGCATTCATTTTAATTACTTTGTTTTAATAATTATTATTTTCCATTAATTGTTACCGTATTTTTGCATTTTAAAAACATAATTATTCTTTTTAAACAGAATGATAAATAAACCTAAATCTAAAAATTAATTTTATTTTAATCTTTTTCATAGAATGTTCTGTCACATAAATTTAAATTTGATGATGGATTTTTTTCAATAATTAAGAAAATAATTATGGTGTTTAATAATTTACTAAATTCAAAAATCAATTAAATATAATTGTTATTAAAATTTTTACGTTTTATTGTGGTGTAGGTAAAAAGTCTGATTTAATACTATTCTTTATTTCTTTAGAAATTTTTTGACAGAAAATTTTGATATTACGGTGAGACAAATTTCTGTATACATACATGTACATAAGGGCAATAGTGATTTTAAATATATATTTAGAAGCATAAAATTTAATTTTTTTTAGTTTTGTAAATAATATAATCTTGATTAATGATAAATTGATTCAGTGATTAAAGCCCCGTATTCAAAAATAAAATCATCTTGATCTGTTATTTATTCGATTTCGTTAGGTTCAAAGAGATCGATATTTTGATTTTCATTTTTTATTATTATTGGTTCTGCAAATTCCGGTAAATTTTATTATTTTCGAACTAATTTAACTGATCGGGTTGATATGACAAGTCAATTGAATTTAAATCGATATTTATGGGACGCAGTTTGAAAATTGAATTATTGTTTCTTATATTTCAACAGGCTTTGCTTATTACCCCATTAAAAATAGTACAATTTGTATCACAACAATTAATTAAATTTGCCGGTAACGATTTTAACAAATGCCACAACTATAATTTCTTTTAGTATTACGAATCACTTAGCAAATATTTCTTCAATTCAAATGTTTTTTTTTTGTTTCACTTTTTTATTCCTCAATTGGCAATTCAAATAATTTATTTAAAATTTTGGTGTGTTGGTTTGACCTTCCAGAAATCTGCGTGCTATTTTGGTTTAATGTTATAATATATTTTATTGATTAATTAAATAAATACTAACGGTTATGATGTTCGATATTTTGTTTTAACTGGCCAAACAGAAGCTGCAGTTTGTCCTTTCCACTTTTGGTATTGAAAACATGAGCCGTCAAAATTTTATTGGTCTTATTTAAAACACGTTGATTTTAATTTGATGCGTTTTTAGCCTTGGAAATAGCGGTTCTGATGCGCAGGGTTTGACGGGATAGAATATTTAATTTTTTAATGTACTGAGTCGTGACTTCCTTTTTTTACCCTCAATTAACTGTTGTTGTTATCACAAATTGACTCGACCTTTTCGAGAAGAGGCGCAAGGCACTTTGGAGCGGCACGGGTAGAGAGAGGCGCAGGGCCTTTTTGATGATGCAGCACGGGGGGAGCAATGGAAATTTCGGAGAGAAATTTTAAAATAAATAAATTGATTTATTACAAAAATAAACTTAAAAAAATGATTATTTTTTCTTTCCGTAACTTAAAGTCTTTGAGTAAATTATAAATGAACTACTATTAATAAATAATTCTTTAAAAGTTGATATTTTTAAAATTCTTTTCAGCTACCGACAATTTAAATAAATTAGTTTTGTTCAATTAAATGATTTAACTTTTTGTAATTATTAGCGAATTCCAACCTTTAATGAGTTTGAATAAAAATAAAAAAACAACTTCTCTATAGATTGTGCTTATTAAACTTGTAATAATATGTGATTATTTTACTTACATATTATTAATATAATAATCTTTATTTATAAGTCAATTAATTTTTGCTTATTATTTACTTATTTGACAGTTAAAATTTTATATTATAGCAAATTGTTGCAGAATGAAAATTGAATGATAGAGTCATATGTTGATGGAACGCTGATAATCCAGATTATGTTTTTTCTAATTTATAAGCGTTATATTTTGGTACTATAGAATTTTTTGTATAAAATAAAAGCTTTTTCATATTGATAAAATTTTTCATTAAGAAGAAAGAATTAGTATTTATTTAATATAAATTTACTATCATTTTCTTGTCGTAGGAGTCCTTTCAGCAATAAATTCACCTTACACAAATCTTAGATTACGTATATTTGTTTTTGCGTCTTGTATACATTAATTAAGACTTCCGTAAAAATGTCAACAAATTAGGTTACATTTAAATCCATAAACTATTATACGATGTGGTCGATTGTTTCATGATTTTAGAATTTTTTAAAGAAATTTTTAACTAATATACAAAAATAAATTTTTTATACAATTTAATTAAAAAATTATGAATTTTTCATTTTAATTGTTTGCTGCTTTATTTCTTTATAAATTTTTAATTGTTTAATGTAACTTATATATAATTATATAAAAACTAATTATATTTTTATTTCAATACTTTTCCATTTAATTTTTTCCAGTGTCCGTAAATTTTTATGTTCAACCATTTAAATGGTTATCAAGAAAAAAATATAATTTTAAATGGTCGAAAAAATGGGTCAAAGTATGATTCTATTTATGATTTTGATGTATTTCCTTTAAGCATGTTTCTTTTTTTAACTAAACTCACGTTGTCCGTTTTCTTTCATGCGAATATTAAAAATTTATGTTTTTTATGGTTTCTTTGTTGCGTTTTATTTTATGAATAAAAATTAAAGAATCTTTTGCCTTTTTGTTGTCTTTTCAGCTCATAAAAATTGTAATTTTGGCAAAATAAGAATAAAACATATTTCAATTCAGCAACTAAACCAAAAAGAATTTTTTACTTTTGCTATTAATTTATTTTATTAAACTGGTTTCTCACTTTAGAACGAATATAGATTAAATTAAATATTTTTAAACAATATAAAAATATTTATCTTATTAGGCATCCAAATAAGCCCAATTATTTATTATTGATATATTAAAAAAAAATTATTTAAATTTTTCATGAAAATTTATATTTATTCTCAAAATATATTTATCGTAAGTAAAATTAGGTTTATTTTATCAGATATGAAGTAAAATTTATTTCTTTTATCTTGTAAATTTGAGTTAGTTTTATTATTAAATGATTTACTTCGGGCGTATGAGACGATTTAAATTGTTTATTAGCCATTTTTAACATAACTATGTTTTCATATAAGAAAACAATTTTAATCAAAAAAGACCTTAATTAAATTATGTGTTGTTCATTTATTCTTGCAAAATTTAAATTACTTTATCTTGAAATATTTATCTACGTTTGTGGGATGATTATTATATTTTCAATCAACCATAATCAAAAAATATATTAATCTATACAAAAATAAAAATTTAAAAATAAACAATTTTCTATTATAAAATCCATGACATATTTTCAATAATTACTACAAAATGCTAATAAATTAAAGTCGTAACAAAAATAGTTTAAGTAGCAAAATATGTTGATTAAAAGATGTGAAAATGAGAAAATGTGAGTTTTTTCTTTCTTTAAAAAAACACAAATACGATCAACTGTGGCATAATGAAAAAAATATATAATATATAATAAATAATTGAATATTAATATTGAATTGCGTAAAAAATCAAATAATGTCCTACTTTTTATTCTGTACTAAATTATTCCAGGAAAAAATTTTTTTTCTTAAGAAATTTAATACAAATGAGAATTCTTTATATTAATTTAAAAAAATCGAGGAAATATTATTTATTATAATAGTTAAGAGGAAAATAGAATTGAAAAAATCTAATAGAGCTCTCGTGATTTACTGAATTTAAAACAGATATTTTGCTTGTTAATTAAAAAAATTGATTCAATTGGAGAATCAATGTGATTAAAAGCAATTGTTATGGCCATATTTTTTATACGCATTTTCACAAGTTAAAAAATTGCAAAAATGATATAAAAAAAAATAATTTTGTTAAAATTTTAAATACTTATATTTTTCTTTGAAATGGAATTTAAATACAACATTTTATGCATATACTAATAGTTCTAAAATACAATTTATTTAAAAACACAATAAGAAAATTCCTGATAGATATTTAAATTAAGGCAGTATAAAAAAAACTATAAAATAATTCGTTTAATTTTTAATAATAAATTCATATATTTAAAAAATTTTAAATTATTTTTAAAAGAATTAATCTCTTGCGGAAAAAATGAATAAATATTATTACGAATTAATTAACAAACTACCTGGCAAATCTCGTAACCTTCTGACTGAGGTCAGCTGATAACAGAACCACAATTTTAACACATTTAAATTTTGGTGCAATTCTATTTTTAAATTAACCCTTCTTATGAGAAATCATTTAATGTCATATTAATTAATTTGAAAGCTTAATTCGCATTGCACCGGATAAGAAATTAAAAATAAAAAAAGATAAAAAAAAATTAAAAAGATTAAAATATAAGTGAAAGTACTCATTACAGAATATGCGAATGAAACGAAAAATATAAAATTTAATTTATTTAAAAATATATGATATTTACAATTAACAGAATTATTATTGAAAAAATTAATAGCAAAATAAAATCGTGTTTCAAATAATCTTTTTGCAACATCAATGCTATAAATTTATAAGAAATGTAATTCAAGAAATATGAAGGAGCTGATTAATATTTAAACCAACTAAATATTTAGCACTATGAAAATAAATTCAAATTATTGAAACAAAATATTAAAGATTTCCATAAAGCAGCAAAAAATTATATTTGGAATAACTTCAGAAAAAACTAAATGAACTTTTAGAACAATAATTTTAAATGTTTGAACACAAAATAAAAAATAAAATGAAAGGTATAAAAAAGGACTACTTAATAAAATATAAATGATGATGAGACAAATGTACAATTATAAAACAGAATATTATAATTTTAATTAAAAAAAACAATTTTATTTAGTAAATCATTAATTTTTTGTTAACACAGAATTATTAATGATCAACGAAAAGGGATGATTTCAAAAAGGAAATATTTCAAAATGCTTTTTTGAAATCGAAGGGTTAAACATAAACATAGCTTTTTCTGCAAAACGAAAATACACTTGAACAACGAACATGAATATGTTCCATCAAATGAAGTTAATTAAAGCACAAAGAAAATAATTATTTAAATATTTCAATTCAAATATAATTTATTACATAATTTGAGAAACCTCAATCAAATAGAAAGGATATTTTTTATTTAAAAAATATAATATTACAATTTTTATAATATAATTATTGAACGAAATTACCTATTATTTCTTATTTAATGACTAAATGTGTTGGCAATATGTATTAAAATTTACATTACTTATATCAAAAAACAATTTTAATAAAAAAATTAATAAATGACTTTTATGTATAAAAATGATAAGTTATATCGAAAACTATAAAAATAAATAATTAGTGGAATAAAAGTTCAAATTATTACGATGTATTGGTTATCAAGCATGATTACTAAAGGAAACTCATTTTTGATCAGTCGCCATGTTGTAAAAGTTTATATCACAAAGATAGAGATCTATAACGAAGAACTGACATCTTTTTATTAAATAATTGACAAATTACAACATAATTTCCATGATGAAAATCAAAATGCATCTAACAAACCACTTTTGATCAAATAAATAAATTAAGCAATTAATCCTTCAGAAATGGAAGGACTTTGGCGATTTTAATTTTCATAAGTCAGATACATATTATATGGAATAAAGAATTTTTGTTTTTAAACACACGGTAAAAGAGAAAAATAAAATTGTTTCATTGCATTATATACGTTTATAAAATTAAAAATAATTTATAAATATTAAAACATGTATAACAATAAACTTTATAATCCGCTAAGCGATAAATTTTCTAAGCTGCGCTTTACGCAAAAATTGAAAAATTTATTATTTAGGCAACAAATCATCACCTTCTTGCTCTTGTTGGACTATTTAAAAAATTATTTATCAAGATATTAAATAATTATATTAAAAAGCAATCTAAATTATTCAATTTCTTAGTAAACCAAGCGAAGCACTTCACGATGAATGACGTGAAATCATTAAATGAGTTCCATAAAAATATTTTTAATAATAGACAATATTTACACATTATTTAAAAATAAATATATTTGCTGAAATAAATAATTAAGATTAAAGGGCGAAATATAAAAGTTAATAGACATTCTTATACCTAATTGCGGGAAAATAGGATAAGACAAATACGAAGAAATGTTAAAAAGGATCATAATAAAAAGAATTGAGTACATGATATTAGCAAAAATAAAATAATTTAAAAAAAAGCTTTGTGAATGAATATAAACAAAAAAGACAAATAATTTGTAGCAATCTAAAAATTTTAGAAAAAATTTAACGTACGCAAATTAATAAATAAAAAGTAATTTATTATATAAGGTTTAATTATTTAAAAAAACAAATACTTACTCTTAATATTTATTATAAAAACAATTTAAAGAAGTTGATTTAAATAATGACTGATAAAATTCGTTTCTTGATTAATTATGGAATATTTAAAGATTGATTTACAGGAAAATTATATCTTATTCCATGTTCGCTATTGACTCAGTTTGCTGAATCGTTAAATGTTTTTTTAATAAAATTTTATATAACGAAAAAAAAATGAAAAAGCA
The DNA here is from genome assembly GCA_023374025.1 of Heterodera schachtii. NCBI lineage: Eukaryota > Metazoa > Nematoda > Chromadorea > Rhabditida > Heteroderidae > Heterodera > Heterodera schachtii. The sequence goes on along the minus strand of SIJG01000097.1, from coordinate 396,511 downwards.
TTTTTTATATAAATTCTTGGCGCAGCGTTTTTATGTAAAAAAAAAATTAAAAAAAATTTTATATGCTTGCTTGACAATTTATTCTAATAAATATATTCTGTTTTTTTTATTTTTATATTTAAATTTTTAATCGGTATAAATAATTTTTGAAATTATATATATATTTTTCATAAATTTTAATATTGGCCTATTTAAATTATTGAAATTATAATTCTTGAACTTGTATGCAGATTACGATGATTTTGTTTTTTCAATTTAAAAACATTTTAATCACTTCGGTTGAAATGAAAATAAAAGCCGATGCCCTGAAATTAAAAATGTCTAACATTTTACTATTACATTCATTTATTTAATTCCAAAAAGCCTTTAAAAATTATATTGCCTATATAAAATTGCAGCAACTTGCACGAGTGTGATGATAATTCAATTAAAAATTAAAAATTTAACAACGGTAAAACAACTACAAATGACAAAAACCACAATTAATAAATAAAAAATTAAGCTTTTCATTGCTATTTGACCAACCTCTAATTCTTGTTGAGTCCCCACGCTTAAAACATACAAAAAAACTAAAAATCTTATGATTTATCAATATTTTCTGCTTATCAAAAAATTCACGAAGCTATATCAAGATAACTTACAAATGATTGAATTCCTATTTGTTAAAAATAAATTATATTAATCAATGAAATTCATTAAAAATCCTCAAAAGAAAGTATCAAGAATTAAATGAATAAAAAAGTGTAAAATTGCAAATAAATATTAAATGAGATAAATAATTAATATATGTTTTCGATTATTCTGAATCAATTTCCAACATGTAATTATTTCGTGACTATAACATCTTAAGTGAATTTAATTAAAAACCGATATAAAAAAGAATTACGTCAAACCTGAAATAAATTTAAAAGATTTACAAAATATTTAAGAATAAAGTATTTTATTATTATTATAATTTTACTAAAAAAAAGAATTTATTTTATTTAATTTGCATTCTTCTTTACAATTACAGAATTTAACAATATTATCATAATGTCCACGACAAAAGAACTATAATGATTGTGGAGTGTTTGCCATGAGTTAAATGATTAATTTGAAAGAAAATATTTGAATATTAAAAGAGAAGCCTATATTTAAAAAACCAATTAATAAATTTTAATACAATACTCGCAATTTATTTCGATTCTTTATTATATATGCGTAATAAATAAAAACATGTGTGAAATCTTTTGGTCTCATGGTTTTTTTTTGTCGAAACTTTTAATTTATACTTAAGACTTATTTGATTTTATAACCATAAAAATTAATATTTTCTAGAGAAACCTTGAGCTATTTTTGAATGATACCATGAAATATTAAATTGATTGAAACTGAGCTAAGTTATGAGTTTATATGTCTTACCTTTTTTGTTTTCCTACCATTTGGCAGATTTATGGAACGTCTATCATGGAGAAATTTAAGAAACGAGCCAGCAAGCACGGTCGTTTTTTAACTAATTAATATGTCAACATTTTTAAATCTATGAATGAATAATTTCCTTTTGTCAATTAAAATTATGAAAATATAAATAATAATAATTTTATATTCAAAATAGGTTAAGGCAAAGTTTTTAAATTTACGTGCTTATATCAAAAATTCTAATTTATCATGAAAAAATATAAAATTAAAATTGTAAATGCCTAATAGAATATAACTGAACCGGCCAGCCAGTTCCGAATTAGGAGCGTTTCTCGATCAATGGGAAAATTAACAAGTTTATGTTCATCTAAAAAGGATTTGAAGTGATCTAAATAAAAAATAAAATTAATAAAAATCTAATCAATAAGAAAAAACTAAAATAAATAATGTGAAAAGTTGTGGAAAATCGAAAATAGTTGAAAATTAATAGAAAAGCCCAAGTAAAACACATAAAAGGAGGTCAGTCATAACCAATGATGTTTTTCTATTTTGCTAATGGGATGGCCACAACTGAATAAATAATTTATGTTAAAATAATATGCAAAAAGATTTGAAATTTTCAGGAAAATACCTTCGTATAAGAGCAGCTAATCTGCAAATTTTTTTTAAAAATTTTCAAATATTCAAAACTTTTTCAAACATTCGAGTGTTTATTTGGAATATTGGGTGATGACTTAATCTAGCAAATAAAAACAATTAATCATAAAATTAAATTAAATAATAAATTAAAAACAAACATAAACATTTTCAACTAGCTAAAATTTTAAAAGAATGTATGTAAAATATTTAGTAATTTATTCAAAGTACCATAATCTATTATAAATTTTGTCCATATACTATATTGATTAGTCTCATGCAATATATATTGATTACAAAAAATTTAATTTAAAAGGAAATATATAAATAAAATATTGATTTATGAATTTTAAAAATGGGCAGCATAAATGCGAATGGAATTAATTTATCGTGCATGATTAACTTAAAAGAATAATAGGCAATAATATATATAGTATAAAATTAATGAAATTTCAATCTTACATTAGGGCTTCATTAAAAAGATTTATTGTTTATAGTAATAACTTCGTCGAAAAATGTTACATACATCTATTAATGAATCAATGCAATAAATAAATGAAAATACAACTAAGCCGTGTTATTTAAAAAAATTATTATTAAATATATGGAAGTAGTTATTTTGATAATAATCGTCATAATGTAATATTTTTGAATAAATTGTAATAAAAAAGTAATAAAAGCTATAACAGAAAATTAATAAAAACTGCAAGAAAATAAATTAAAAAATGTATTTAAAAAAAAGATTATAATATTTTTATTCATTGCTTTATAAGGATAATCCTGCTTTAATTAAAAATATTATTTATAATTTTTCATATAGCTAGTTGTAAGAAAATGATGTTCCTGTCAAAGCAAGATAAGATTATAAACGGTAAAATGTATTAAAAAAAGACTATTAGAATCTGAATTATGCATAAAAGGTAAAAATAATAATTCATTAAAAGAATGAAAATACAAAACATCTATAATCTAAAAGATAAACTAATATATAAAAATTAGTAACTAATTGTCGTTTTTAACAATAATTTTATGCCAAATATTTAATTATAAATTAGAACTGTTGGATTCTTAATTTAGAACAACAAAAACCCATATATTTAAAAGATTTGTTCATTCTTTTAATCATTATTCAATTGACAAAATTTAATAGTCAAAATTAAATTATAATTAAACTCAAATTTAATTGTATTAATAATTAGCAGATATTAAATATATTTAATTGCTTATGAACAAATTATTTAGAGTAAACTTATTTTCTTATATATTTCTTTATTGATATTAGCATATAAATCTTAATAAAAACGCTTTTAATGTGAAATTTGAACCAAAATTTTAAATAATATATAATTAAATTTTAAGATATTTCAATTTTTAGATTAAGATGATTTTTTTATGATTATAAATATTAATGCTTTGAATATTTTTCTTGATATAGTAGGCAGAATCAATAAAATATAATGATTATTTATTAAATATTATGAATAAACTAAATTTAAAGTATTTTTAATTTAATTATTTTTTAATATTTTATTTTTTTATATGTATTTGGTTGAACGATTTTTTTTTAATAAAAATTTCATTTTATGCATATTTAATTGGAGTATCGGATTTAATTTTTTTTTTCTTGGTTTGAGTGTCTCTTTCTTTTCTGTAAAATAGAATTATTCTCTTTGTGTTACAATTAAATTCTGTCAAATGTGAAATTGGCTGTGCTCTCCTGAGCAGTCAAAAAGCGGCGTTGTTTAATTTAAAAAGTGATGTTTTTTATTAAATTTTTGAATATTGAAATGAATTTTAAAATAGATTTTTGATAATTAACGATATTTCATTAATTAAAAATAAATAAAAAGACAAATACGAATATATTCAAAAATGAAAAGAAAAAAATAATTTATTGAGTATTTTAAATAAAATAATTTGAGGAAGTATTAATTTTCTATAAAACAAAATAAGATAACAATGCATATAAAATTTAAAAGTCAAAAGCATATGATAAAAAAAATAAAATAAAATTTTAATACGTTAAAAAGCAAATTACACTTACAATTAGATATGGTTTTGTATTTTGATTTTGATTGTTTAAATAAATTTTATATAAAATTTTTTTTAAAATACAAACAAAAAAACATAAACAAGCCATGCACAATTTCCCATACATTAAACTAATAGGCAAAAATAAAATCTAAAAGTTATCAAATAAAAATTAAAAAATCTTTTCGATTACCTATATCATTTATTTAAGAATTAGTCAAGAATTGATTATTTATAAAATAATAATAGAATAAAAAAGGTAAAAATAACACAAATATGTTGTAGTTGATTTAATTGCACATACAAGAAAGTTGAAATAAATATTATAAAATTCATATTTTATTTATAAACTCCTTCAACTATATGAAATAATGAGTTTTTTTGTTATTTTTTACAATTGTAATAATTCCTTGAGCTGGCTAGTCTTTCATAGTTCAGGCAATTATCAAGGTTATTTTATTTTATGACAATTCTTCGTTTGTTTTACACATTCTTAACAAATAATTTAATATAAGTAATCTAGTTTCTCAAAGAAAAGGTTTGTGAAATTGACTAAACATTTAAGTAGCGTATATTCTTACTATCGTTGGTTTTAATTCTAAAAAATAGTCAATTATTATTATTATTATTTTTGTAAATATAAAAAGTTTTTTTTAATAATTATAACTATTATGTTCTTTTTAATAATTTTGTTAGAATATAATTACGAAAAACTCTATTTTTACATTTTTGGAAATTTATTAACAAAAATGCAATAAAACGAAAAATACGCCCCGATTAATCAAGCCCAAAAATTTCAGAAAACACATTCTTAATAAATGTAAAAATTTTTAATAATACATCTCCAAAATTATTTATTTATTATTGTTTTGCATGTTTTTAACATTTTATTATTATTGGTTCTTTATTTTTTTTTAGTTTTATTAAATGTAATTTTAATAAAATGTTGAACATTGCAAAAGTTATGATTAGAAAGAAGATTGTAAAGAAAGCAAGAAATAAATATATATTCTGTTTTAAATAATGAAATTAAGAAAACTGAGCATTCATGTGGAATTCGAAGTTCTTACCCTTTTGACCAAGAAATTATTTTAAAAAATTAAACAATCGAATTTAAAAAAATACGGTTAATAAAATATGAAATAAATAAATAAAAAATTTATCAAGGTAAGAAATTTTCAAATAGTAATTAATTTTTTATAATAATATTAATTAAATATACATAAAAATTTATTCAAAAGCAAAATAATAATTGGTAAAAAATCTTTGATATTATACGATTTATTATTTTTAGATTTAAGATCTAAACAATATATATATTATTTATGAAATTGATTGAGATTATGAAGAATTGAAGCTCTAAATCGCTTCTTGAAAGACCAATAATTATAATAAAAATAAAAAAAAAATTAATTTTAAACCCAAATAATTTACATTAAAACTCAAAATTAAATGATAGTTTTCGAATATTAAGTGCGGATTGTTCTCTATTTTAGCCATGTAATTATATGTGGTAAATGTGCCATATTATAACTTTAACTATGCGTCCGTGTGACATTCAAATTTAGTGAAAATATTTAATGAATTAAATTTAAATAATAAAATAAAACATATGTAGTCAAATATAAGTAGAATTGAATTGAAAACCAATTTAATTTATAATTTTAATAAATAACCGCCTTTAAACCTAACATAAACGGTTTAACTGTTTTTTGAACCGGCTGCGCAAACCGGAACAATTCTGATTTTCAGTGAAGTTCCGTGAATGTACCAAAATAATTTTGATATTCTGTTGTGATCCGAAATATAAATATTCTGATTATGAAAAAATAGATGAAAAAATAAAAAAATAATTTAAAAACATTTAAATTATTTAAAATAAATTGAACTAAATATTAATAAACCGAAAGAAGTGGGAAATACAACAAATAAAAATAAATTCAAAAATTTCTAAAGCAATTTAAAATAACGCTTACCACTCATAAATAAGCATCCTTAAAAGCTTGCACAATTTACTTGATTTGTAATTTAGCCATAACTTTTTTAAAAAAATCATTTTTTTAATTTTAAATTTAACAACGAATTCTTAAAGCTATCAAATATAATTATTTACAATGCCTCACTTAATGTTAACTAAAGTGAAGCTAAAACAAATTAATTTTAGTTAGATATTTAATAAAAATAAAGAATTCATTGGCTAAAATAGTCTTTTAAAATTATTGTACAACTATTTAATAGACAAAATGAAAAAGTGAAAATTATTAAATTTTCTTTTATTAGGGAATTAGCCGATTTGAGGAATGTAAAAAGAAAAATTAATGTGATTATGAAACTTCCCAAAAATCATTAACAATTGCATAAATTAAAATTGATAAAAGTGATATTAAATAGAAATGAATAAATAATCTGCTAAATTTATGCAAATAAAATACATTCAATGTAAAACATAAATACAAATAGCAATAAAACTACAAATAAAAAAATAACAATACTTATTTCAGTCGTTAAGAAATATTGCGTTAAATTATTTTATAAATTCCATATTTATTTGAATTTTCTAACAATAAATGTGTTAATTGTTATGATTAAGTGTGATTAAGTTCAAGCTCTTTTTCTTTAGCTGATAAAATTTTTTATTATTAAAATTAGTTATTTTATATTTTTTAAAATTAACTTTACCTTTTCCCCATCAATTTTAATGTAATTAAATGTTTTAGTGTAATCCACTTTTTAAACAATTTTTTTGTATTTTTATTTTGATCAATTTTTTCTAAAAATACTATGTTAAACATTATTCATGTCCATTTTTGCCCGTATGACGTTGATTTTTGCTCACCAACTATATAATTGTATTACTTTATATAGTTTTGTTTTGCGTAGGCTTAATGCAGAATAATATAAATTTTATTAAATTCTTTAAATTTATTTATTAATATCTGTAATTTATTCATTCAATTTATATAGCGGTTTTTTTAATATATTTTTCTGTCTTATTATTATGGACGCATTTTATATTTTTATTTTTTATCATTTTTGTGTGATTATTTTTTTATAGCACATTAATCATAATGCACTTCACATCATTTTATTATTTACAAAATTTTACATATTCTTAGTAATTCAATCATTTCTGGTTCTTATGCACTTGTATTAATTGAACTAAATTTTTTTTTTACTTGCGTTGAGCCAAAATATATGGTAACGTATAATTGTTGATTTTAAAGGCATTTAAAAATAATTTAATATTTTTAATCATAATATTTCTCTACATTTCAGATATTAATAAAATTTCAATGATGTATCTATTATGAATCTTTTATTTTTATTTAATATTGGTTCTTGAAAGCGAATAAGCCATATAATTTCCCAATTATTTGTTTTTTTTTTGTTATTTTCATTACATCTATTATTTTATTCTGTTTTTCTTGTTTTTATATTATTTTGAAATAATTATTTTTACTTATTTAAAGCATAATTCCCGCAAATGATTAAATTAAATATTATCGCAACTTGAATAAACATTATTAGTAGCCATTTAATTGAAAATAAAAAACTTGTAAATTTTGCATAAATTAAAAAGCTTATTATTTTGGTACTTTTTTTTAAATTTTTTTATGTTGTATTGATTAATTTTTTTGTTATTTTTTTTATTTTCTACCAGTTATATTACAAAAAAAACAAAACTAAATAAATAAATTTTACTTTTATGAATCAGTTTTCACACAAATTTTAGACCCTTTCTTTTTATTAACCGGCGGACAAGCTGTGATTTTGTTGAATAAACATTAATACTTTTTTATTTATTATTTTAGCGTAACTTGTTTTTAAAATAAATTGACTTAAATTTATTTAAAATTGAATATTTATCCATTGAGTATAAAAACAAAGATAAAGGCATATATTTTACGTCTTTTTCAAGAAAAATTATTTTATTGTTTATGATTAATAATTAATTTTAATTTATATATATATATATATATATCTGACAGAAATCCATTATTACAATTTTCATACGCACAAAGTGAGCTTTATTGTTTATTTAACATTTAGGTAAATGTTAAATTTATAGTTTCCTTATTTAAATCTAAATTATATTTCTTGCAATTTAATTCATTGTGATCTTAAATATTAGCTATATCCGAATCCTACGGCAAAAAAATTAGCTAACATCATAAACATATATGTCTTTTTTAATGAATTTTTTAACTAAAAAGATTTGAAATCATAATTTATTACCAAAAAAATAACTTTTTACTTTTATCTTATTTTCAACTATTACTTTTTAAAAGGCAATACAAAAAAGGACAAAATAAGCTAGAAATGAATTATTGATTTTAAAGCGAATTAATTTATTATTGAAATTTATTTTAATTGGAGTAAAAAGTAATTTTATAAACACAATTATGCATTTACATCAAAAATCTATTTATTAATAATTATTTATTAAGTGTTGCATAAAGAATTTAAATATATTTTTTGAATTTGAGCTCAAAAATTTTATTTTAGATTACGGGATTTAGCTTATTTATTATTTGTTTCATAATTTATAAGAGTTTAAATTGTATATAAGAAGTTAAGATATTTTCTATAAAGAAAATGTTTCATTTTATTTTGAAAATGTGACTCCAATCCATAAATTTTTGCTTTGTAATTTTAATCTAAAGGTCATTATTTTGTTGTTGAAACAATAAATTAAATTTTTATAGTTCTTGAAAATATTTTTAGTACTAAGTAAAATGTTTGTTTTAAAATTCTGCATAAATATTTCATTTATTTAATATCATATCTACATTTATTACGATGGTTTTGAATTTTTTAAACATTTTACCAAATTTTTATTAAATAAAGAAAATTTGTTATTGAATATCTGTAGTGGTTAGTGAATCAACCTTAACATTATTTTCTGCCATGAGTTTGATGCCGTTTGCCATCGGGAATGCAAATTTTTTTGCCCTTTAAAATGAAAGTTTCGTACAAAAGCTTATTTCTTAAATTTTTTGACTAAAAATATTTTTTTCAATTAAAATTTCTCAATATTTTTTATTTATTTTTTACATTTTTGTAATAAAAATTATAAAATTTATTAAATAATCAGAACCAAAATTAAATAATATTACTTCCATTTTTACATTTGAATAATAATCTAAGAATGCTCAAAAATAAATTATAAAATTTTCATTCCATTTTTACATTTTATAAAAATGTTTAAATGTTCAGAATCAAATTTTGATATTGATTCCATTTTTATAATAATTGTTATTGGCATTTCCTAAAATACAAATGATCCATTAATTCTTGATTGAATTTTTTAATATTTTATTTACGTTAATCGGTTTCATCTTCAATTATAATTAATTAACCCTGTTTTCCTCCTTTTAATTTTCGAATAACATGTTTCTTGAAATCACATAAATTTAATTAAATTTGAGATTTTGGATTTATTATAAATAGATATACAGAATTTTACTATTTTTAAATATTGGTCTTAAATGATCTTAAATTAGATTTGTCATATATTTAAACTTTTTGTTATTAAAATTTCCAATTTTTAATAAATTATTTAATCACAGACTAGTAGATGAAAGGTTCAATTTCTCATTTCATTTTTTCTAGTTCGCATTCCACTTCTCCATGAAGGAGCGTAACTAACGTTTACCCTCCACCCAAACAAATTGATAAAATTTTTTTAGATATATTTTACGAATTTTTAAATTTAGAACCATAAATTCTTTTTAAAAGCTTTAATTTAATTAACTAATTAATCGATTGAATTTTTAAAAATATTTTGGTGCTTTCGAAAATTATGAATTTTATAGTTTAAGCTGATTAAAGGAACATATATTCTTCTCACAAACTGTTTTTGAATAAGCTGCAAGCTTGGGTATTTATTATAAAAATGTTATTTTATTTGATAATATTTGTTTAAGTAGGTATATTTCATTTTTTTTCTTTAACCTAGCCAACTGCAAAAACAATTAACTGCGTACTGTCAGGTTATTGCTTTAATTAACTTATTGTTAATTTTAGGTTTCACGTTTAAATTAAAGTGAATTGAAAAACATTATTATAAATATCAAGTATTTATTTTGCTTCTTTTACAATATTAAGGTTTAAATAAGTTATTCTTCCAGTTTTATGTTATTTGTCACAATGTTTACATTATTAAGTTTATTATTTGTATTTAAATAAAGAATATTTTTAATTATTGTGCCGTTGTAATTGTTGGTTGTATTTTTTATTTAAGTACATTTACTGCAATTAATTATTTTTTAAACCTGACGTATAGTATTTTTTATTTTAAAGAAAAATAATAAATTGTGAAATAATAAAATAACTTTCTGATAGAAAAAATATTTGCCCAAACAAGCAGATTTGGATGTTCAAAAATAAATTAAAAGCACTAAAAGAAAATAATAATAAACTTATAAACGCATTCCTCTTTTTTATCATTTTAGTATATTCATTTAATTATACAAATAATTTAAAGTTAATTTTTATTATTATTTATAAAACAACATTTAAATCTTTTACCTCTTATTATGCTGTTCCTCATTTCTATCATTAAATTTTGAAGAATTTATTAAATTAATATGAATATTTAAATCATTAAGACAAAATATTAATTTTTTATCGAGTTGCAATTTATATTAAAAACTCCTCAATAGATTTTTATAAAAGACTAATTTATTTTGCTTGTTTTTTTCTCCACAATATGATTCTTGAACAAAAATGTATTTATATTCTAATAGCATATAAAATCTAGTTTCGTTAAATAATTTTGATTTAACGATTATTTATTCAAAAATATGAGCATAAACATTCCCGAGTAGAATGTTATATATGTTTATAAATCTTCTTTAATTTTAGTGCAAAATAATGTTATGGCATATTTATACGAATGCTTGATCTACAATTATTCTGAAAGAAATTAGAATACTTTTTATCAAAATTCGCACTCATAGAAAATGTTAAAATGCAATTTTTGATCTTTTAAAATAATAAAATTATTCGCAAAATGTTTATATTAAATAATAGGTAAAATAAAATTTAGCAGGTTTATTATATTTTAAACAATTCCAATAAAATTTTCTTTTATTAAAAGACTCTCTGATTCAAATTTTTAAAAATAGATATAAATAATACGCTTTGTAAAACAATCATAAACTCAGAAAAACAAAGAATAGAACAAGTGTGTCAACTTGGGTGGCTTTTCAACCACCCGCTACAGTAATTTTTCTTTGCGATCGGCACTTGGCACATTTCTTTTTGATCGCAACATGGACACGAAATATAAACAAAGCAAATTGTATTTGTTATTTTGCATTTCATTGTTTATCAAAACAAAAAATATATGTAACAAAAATAACAATCTATATTAATAAAGTGAATTAATTGTAAAAAATAAATAACAAAATAAAAGTTAATTTATGTTTAATTAATTCGATTGGCAGTTTTAAAGTGTAAAGTAATAAGATATGAGGAATTTATGAATTGCGTGATTATTAACATGGTTCAGTTTTTTTTTATAAAGAATGAGTCTAAATTGAAAACTTAAATAAATTTATTTTAAAAATAAAAAATAAAAGCAATAAAAAATTAATTTAATTTGAAAATTAAACCTTTTCAAATAAAATGTATAAAAAAGAGTGAAAATAAATGTTCGTTTTGGTCGCAACTTGGACAAGAAATTAAACATATTAGCGCATTAAATAATAATAAAATACAAATTATTTTTGATAAATGAATTTAATTTAATAAGCAATATATAAACAAATTTTAATTAAAAAAATTTTGTTTACATAAAATATTTATTCATGATAATTTAAGTGCAATAATTATAAAACTTTGATGATTAGATTGTTAGTGAATTACATTTGATAATTTATTAATCAAATAGATAAAAAATAAAATTTTCATGGAAGAAAAACGAAAGAATATTTAATTATGATGAAAATTTTTATTTTAAAATTAATTTAATAATCTTTGCTAATTTTTTTTTCAATTTATTAAAAAAGTATGGTTGAATTTTATTATTATTTTATTCCTTTTCGTTCTTAAATAATTCAAATTTTTGTTTGTGTGTTTTCAAAGTAAAAATTCAAATGTTTCATTTGGTTTTATTATTAGCTCAAAATTATAATTAACTCAATGGTAGAACAATTACATTATACAATGAAATGAAAAAATTAAAAGCAAATCAATCACCTAAATTTTTTATTGTTTCTTTATTTTTAAACTTCATATATGTATTTCCACTCTGAATTACTTTGTCTGACATTATTTTTTGTTTATAAACTTGAGATTTATATAAAATTCTTAAGATTAAGCATTTTTGTATTACTTTATTCTTCAAAAATACTTTGTGCGCAATAAAGTTTTTTACATACATGTTCATTAATTTTTCATACAAAGCTGTTTACCAATTATACCAATTAAATATGTTCTCTTTTAATTTTATCTAAGCTTTTATTAGTCCATTTTTGTTCGATTTGGTAGTTAAGATTACTATGAATAAAAAAGCTCAAATTAAAATTTCAGAAAAGTAAAGCAAGAAAAATTTTACACCCTGTTTAGCACGATTTAGTTAAAATAGTGATAAAAAATATAATATAATTGCTATTAGTAATTGAAAGAATTAAAAAATTATTTTAATTATTGATTATTGATTTACAAAATAATATAAATTTAGAATAAATGATATTAAAAAATGGGAATTTAACATATAGATCCATACGGGGGGGGGGGGGCTACCGATCACACCAGCTCACCTTCATTTCTTTCCCCTATTTTGATTCTAAAAGAAAAATTAATTTTTCGAAACTCCAACATAATTAAATTTAAATAGTCATTTTCACGCAAATAATTTAAAGCGAAAAATTCATATAATTAAAAATAATATAAAGCTTAAAAGGTGTGTCATCCGTCAGAATGTTCGTAAATTTTGACTGAAAACGTAATGATTATTTAATAAATAATAAAATAATGCAACTTATTTCATAATTATTTATTTAAAAAAAAATAAAAGCAGTGCAAAGGCGCGATAACTACGACCGTGCCAATGCCAAAAAATTTCTGTTCTCGCGAAAGTTTCGGGTAATCTCAACAATGACGATTTTGGCACAAAATCTATGGAAAATAAAATATATAAAATTAAAAATGCTTGAAAAATAAAACATAAAAGCAACATTTTAAAAGCAAACAATTTCACACTGTATACGCCTCTACTTTTTAAATATTCTAAATAAAAAATAATTAGCTTTTAACACCAATAAAGAGTAACATATGGAAAATTATGAAAAATGTATTTAATTAAACAGCAAAAATAAAAGAAAAGATCATGGCAAACAAATTAATATTAAAATTCGGAAACATTCTGAATTATGTGACAAGAGTATGTCTTGCATATTAGACATCATATGCTGAGAAAAGTCAGGAAAAAATAATTGTGGATTGGAATTTGCGAAACCTATCAAGGTAAGGTTTTAAATTATGTATATTTAGGGATAACATTAAAACTGCCAATTATTTATTATCAATTAGTGCCGTTAGATATAATACTAACTTAAGAACCAAATAAATAGTTTAATATAAATTTTATTATGAAAAAGAAAAAAATTTGAATCAAACATTCATTAAAATATTTGAAATTGGTATTATTTATGCGATTATAAAATCCTTGGTAAATAGCAAATAATAGTTTAGAACCCTCTAATAATATTAAAAAAGAATAAATTCTTCTTTATTTATTTAAAAGTTTTAAATATATTTTTATCCCTAAGAAATTACTTATTGATATATGTAAATAACTTAGATTGCCGTTAACGTGTATTGCTCGTCACACATTGAAACAAGAATTATATACCAATTAAAATTTTAAAATATAATAAATAATTGAAATATGAAAATTTTAATAATTAGAATAAAAACTAGTTTTACTAAATTATTCTGATAACTAAAAACAAAGCATTTTATAGGGCTTAAGAAAAAAAAGGAAGAATTTTACACTTTAGTATAAAGTGAATTTTAGATTTTAACGAAGCTTTAAGCATTGTACATTTATTTTTTTCATAAATCCTGTTTAATAAATGATTATTACATAATATTTAAAAATTTTTTATATTTTTTCTTTTATCATAATTAACATGTATACTTTATTATTTATTTATTTGTATATGTACTTACAACATGGGCCCATAATAAGTTAAACGCAAATATTTAAATAGTAATAAATAATTAAACATTCAAAAGCTATAATGAAAACACATAATTATTAATTAAATTTATGCATTTGGCTAACAAATAAATATCAAAGCAGAAAAAATGCATTGTTCTTAAGTAAATAAAATGTTCGACAAATGCGAAAAAAAGAAAGGCCTACCAAGACTAGAAGCTTGCTTGTAGAGTAAAAAGTATGGAATAATATTTTTATAAAACTTTAATTAAAAGACATTAAAAAATGCATTTTCATGATTCGCAAACACTGAAAAATTTGACCGACATTGCACAAGAATTAATTTTGAGAAAAAATATTCCAATAAATACTATTAATTTGCCAAAAAAATATAATATTTAATAATTATTAAAATAGTGAAATTGTAATTATGAACCTTACATTAGAAAAAACAAATTAATGACATATCAGATTATAAATAAGAGGAAATCAATAAAAAGGAAAGTTTCATTAATAAATAGTTAATCAAATATTAATAAATGTCAATTAAAAAATATAATATAAATTATCCACAGAACAAAAAAATAATCAAATTGGCATGCACACAAGAGTTAAAAGAAATAATTTAAATAATTATTAAGAATTAAAAATTTTTGCACTCAAATAATATAATTTTTTTTTAGTTTGCGGTAAGCATTTGCGGTTTTCGCAAAAGCGATATCCAATTAATTCACTCTATAAGGGAAAAATAGGCGATTAAACCATAAAGCATTGAATAACTCTCCAGGAAATGCTCGGATCGGCTTCAAACAAAAGAGCACAGCTATTTTTTAAGGATTCCCTATCGATTGGTGAAAAGTACTTTTTAAGGGTCAAAATAAAAAAAAGTTTCTTCAGAAATTTTTTGAAAAATTTTCCAAAAAATTTTGACCGCGCGTACACAAACCATCATAACTATGTTTAGAATTGGTCAAATCAAAAAACAAATGGTATTCTGCACATCTACAGATTCTGCTCTTTAAAATGATATAAGATAGATTCGGGTCCGGGTTCGGGAAGTAGTCGAAAAAGGGATTTCAGCCTGCTTCAAAATTTGCACGTTTTTTGCCCAGCATTTCAGAATCCGGCTCAGGGGGATACGCAGGGAATCAGGGAGGTTTTTGAGCGAATTTGCAAAATCTGACACACTAGGAAATATTGATTAAATGCGTAGCGATCGCCTACATGTAAATTGGCAAAATCTATAATGCCGAACTCAAGATTGGTAGTTGGCATTTTTGTACAGGCTTAGAATCTAAGCTAAATAAATTTTTTGCGAAATCGGTAAAAATAGCACATTAGGAATGCTTGGCTATATGTATAAAGACCACCTACGTGCATATTGGCATCGTTTATTATGCCGAACTCAAGATTGGTACTTGGCATTTTTGCACTGAATCCAGCCAACTTCTTATACAACTTTCTGAACAACTTTCTATACAACTTTCAAACAACTTGCGGCCAATTTTTCAACTTTATAAACAACTTTCGTACATTTTTCTATACAACTTTCAGTACAACTTTTAAAATTTCTAAATTTTATAAAATTTTTAATAAATAATTTGTGGAAGCAGACACAGTAGGAATGCTTTGACATATGCTTAAAAACTACCTACGTTTGAATTAGCATTGTTTATGCTGCCGGACGCAAGATCGGTATTTGGCATTTTTGAAAAAGCTCTGAATTTAAAGCATTGAATAACTCTCCAGGAAATGCTCGGATCGGCTTCAAACAAAAGAGCACAGCTATTTTTTAAGGATTCCCTATCGATTGGTGAAAAGTACTTTTTTAAGGGTCAAAATAAAAAAAAGTTTCTTCAGAAATTTTTTGAAAAATTTTCCAAAAAATTTTGACCGCGCGTACACAAACCATCATAACTATGTTTAGAATTGGTCAAATCAAAAAACAAATGGTATTCTGCACATCTACAGATTCTGCTCTTTAAAATGATATAAGATAGATTCGGGTCCGGGTTCGGGAAGTAGTCGAAAAAGGGATTTCAGCCTGCTTCAAAATTTGCACGTTTTTTGCCCAGCATTTCAGAATCCGGCTCAGGGGGATACGCAGGGAATCAGGGAGGTTTTTGAGCGAATTTGCAAAATCTGACACACTAGGAAATATTGATTAAATGCGTAGCGATCGCCTACATGTAAATTGGCAAAATCTATAATGCCGAACTCAAGATTGGTAGTTGGCATTTTTGTACAGGCTTAGAATCTAAGCTAAATAAATTTTTTGCGAAATCGGTAAAAATAGCACATTAGGAATGCTTGGCTATATGTATAAAGACCACCTACGTGCATATTGGCATCGTTTATTATGCCGAACTCAAGATTGGTACTTGGCATTTTTGCACTGAATCCAGCCAACTTCTTATACAACTTTCTGAACAACTTTCTATACAACTTTCAAACAACTTGCGGCCAATTTTTCAACTTTATAAACAACTTTCGTACATTTTTCTATACAACTTTCAGTACAACTTTTAAAATTTCTAAATTTTATAAAATTTTTAATAAATAATTTGTGGAAGCAGACACAGTAGGAATGCTTTGACATATGCTTAAAAACTACCTACGTTTGAATTAGCATTGTTTATGCTGCCGGACGCAAGATCGGTATTTGGCATTTTTGAAAAAGCTCTGAATTAAAGCTAATTAATTTTTTTGCGAAATTGGCAAAATATCACACTAGGAATTATTCGTTTTATGTATAAAGACCACCTACGTTTGAATTGGCATCTTTTATTAAGCCGAACTCAAGTTTGGTACTCGGCATTTTTACACATTTTAGTACAGGCTTAGAATCTAAGCTAAATAAATTTTTTGCGAAATCGGTAAAAATAGCACATTAGGAATGCTTGGCTATATGTATAAAGACCACCTACGTGCATATTGGCATCGTTTATTATGCCGAACTCAAGATTGGTACTTGGCATTTTTGCACTGAATCCAGCCAACTTCTTATACAACTTTCTGAACAACTTTCTATACAACTTTCAAACAACTTGCGGCCAATTTTTCAACTTTATAAACAACTTTCGTACATTTTTCTATACAACTTTCAGTACAACTTTTAAAATTTCTAAATTTTATAAAATTTTTAATAAATAATTTGTGGAAGCAGACACAGTAGGAATGCTTTGACATATGCTTAAAAACTACCTACGTTTGAATTAGCATTGTTTATGCTGCCGGACGCAAGATCGGTATTTGGCATTTTTGAAAAAGCTCTGAATTTAAAGCATTGAATAACTCTTCAGGAAATGCTCGGATCGGCTTCAAACAAAAGAGCACAGCTATTTTTTAAGGATTCCCTATCGATTGGTGAAAAGTATTTTTTTAAAGGTCAAAATAAAAAAAAGTTTCTTCAGAAAATTTTTGAAAAATTTTCCAAAAAATTTTGGCCGCCTGTAAACAAACCATCATAACTATGCTTAGAATTGATCAAATGGAAAAACCAATGGTTTTCAACACATCTACAGACTCTGCTCTTTAAATTGGTATAAGATAGATTCGGGTCCGGGTTCGGGAAATAGTCGAAAAAGGGATTTCAGGCTCCTTCAAAATTTGCACGTTTTTTGCCCAGCATTTCAGAATCCGGCTCAGGGGGATACGCAGGGAATCAGGGTGGGTTTTGAGCGAATTAGGGAATACTAACACACTAGAAAATTCCGACTATACGTATAAAGACTACCTACATGCAAATTGGCAAGATCTATAATGCCGAACTCAAGATTGGTAGTTGGCACTTTTGTATAGGCTTAGAATCTAAGCTAAATAAATTTTTTGCGAAATCGGTAAAAATAGCACATTAGGGATGCTTGGCTATATGTATAAAGACCACCTACGTGCAAATTGGCATCGTTTATTGTGCCGAACTCAAGATTGGTACTTGGCATTTTTGCACTGAATCCAGCCAACTTCTTATACAACTTTCTGTACAACTTTCTATACAACTTTCAAACAACTTTCGACCAATTTTTCAACTTTATAAACAACTTTCGTACATTTTTGTATACAACTTTCAGTACAACTTTTAAAATTTCTAAATTTTATAAAATTTTTAATAAATAATTTGTGGAAGCAGACACAGTATGAATGCTTTGACATATGCTTAAAAACTACCTACGTTTGAATTAGCATTGTTTATGCTGCCGGACGCAAGATCGGTATTTGGCATTTTTGAAAAAGCTTTGAATTAAAGCTAATTAATTTTTTTGCGAAATTGGAAAAATATCACACTAGGAATTATTCGTATTATGTATAAAGACTACCTACGTTTGAATTGGCATCTTTTATTAAGCCGAACTCAAGTTTGGTACTCGGCATTTTTACACATTTTAGTACAGGCTTAGAATCTAAGCTAAATAAATTTTTTGCGAAATCGGTAAAAATAGCACATTAGGAATGCTTGGCTATATGTATAAAGACCACCTACGTGCATATTGGCATCGTTTATTATGCCGAACTCAAGATTGGTACTTGGCATTTTTGCACTGAATCCAGCCAACTTCTTATACAACTTTCTGAACAACTTTCTATACAACTTTCAAACAACTTTCGAGCAATTTTTCAACTTTATAAACAACTTTCGTACATTTTTCTATACAACTTTCAGTACAACTTTTAAAATTTCTAAATTTTATAAAATTTTTAATAAATAATTTGTGGAAGCAGACACAGTAGGAATGCTTTGACATATGCTTAAAAACTACCTACGTTTGAATTAGCATTGTTTATGCTGCCGGACGCAAGATCGGTATTTGGCATTTTTGAAAAAGCTCTGAATTTAAAGCATTGAATAACTCTCCAGGAAATGCTCGGATCGGCTTCAAACAAAAGAGCACAGCTATTTTTTAAGGATTCCCTATCGATTGGTGAAAAGTACTTTTTTAAGGGTCAAAATAAAAAAAAGTTTCTTCAGAAATTTTTTGAAAAATTTTCCAAAAAATTTTGACCGCGCGTACACAAACCATCATAACTATGTTTAGAATTGGTCAAATCAAAAAACAAATGGTATTCTGCACATCTACAGATTCTGCTCTTTAAAATGATATAAGATAGATTCGGGTCCGGGTTCGGGAAGTAGTCGAAAAAGGGATTTCAGCCTGCTTCAAAATTTGCACGTTTTTTGCCCAGCATTTCAGAATCCGGCTCAGGGGGATACGCAGGGAATCAGGGAGGTTTTTGAGCGAATTTGCAAAATCTGACACACTAGGAAATATTGATTAAATGCGTAGCGATCGCCTACATGTAA
Organism: Heterodera schachtii; assembly: GCA_023374025.1. NCBI lineage: Eukaryota > Metazoa > Nematoda > Chromadorea > Rhabditida > Heteroderidae > Heterodera > Heterodera schachtii. The sequence goes on along the minus strand of SIJG01000097.1, from coordinate 376,976 downwards.
ATTGGCAAAATCTATAATGCCGAACTCAAGATTGGTAGTTGGCATTTTTGTACAGGCTTAGAATCTAAGCTAAATAAATTTTTTGCGAAATCGGTAAAAATAGCACATTAGGAATGCTTGGCTATATGTATAAAGACCACCTACGTGCATATTGGCATCGTTTATTATGCCGAACTCAAGATTGGTACTTGGCATTTTTGCACTGAATCCAGCCAACTTCTTATACAACTTTCTGAACAACTTTCTATACAACTTTCAAACAACTTGCGGCCAATTTTTCAACTTTATAAACAACTTTCGTACATTTTTCTATACAACTTTCAGTACAACTTTTAAAATTTCTAAATTTTATAAAATTTTTAATAAATAATTTGTGGAAGCAGACACAGTAGGAATGCTTTGACATATGCTTAAAAACTACCTACGTTTGAATTAGCATTGTTTATGCTGCCGGACGCAAGATCGGTATTTGGCATTTTTGAAAAAGCTCTGAATTAAAGCTAATTAATTTTTTTGCGAAATTGGCAAAATATCACACTAGGAATTATTCGTTTTATGTATAAAGACCACCTACGTTTGAATTGGCATCTTTTATTAAGCCGAACTCAAGTTTGGTACTCGGCATTTTTACACATTTTAGTACAGGCTTAGAATCTAAGCTAAATAAATTTTTTGCGAAATCGGTAAAAATAGCACATTAGGAATGCTTGGCTATATGTATAAAGACCACCTACGTGCATATTGGCATCGTTTATTATGCCGAACTCAAGATTGGTACTTGGCATTTTTGCACTGAATCCAGCCAACTTCTTAATTTATTTCTGAATATATGTTATATGTCCCCAAAGTCTATATGAAGAATTGCTCGAGAAGGTTACAAATACTTTTTTATTCTGCCTCGAAGAGGTCCCTGCGTGCTTGCACAACCACTGGCGTCCCTTTTTATCGCGTTCTCTTCTTTGCAAAGAAAACAGGAGAAAAGTATAAAGGCACAATCATTTGTCGAGTTTGTCAGTTCGCTGAGTCGAAGTATGTGTGTTCCACCGTTGAATTTTTCAATTTTTTTTATTTTTTGTAATTTTTTATTTTTATTTGTTTTACCAATTCACTAAACTTATTAGTACCTTACATCTTTTAGCATTTTTTATGTGTACCCTATTTTAAATGATTTGTTTATATATTAATGATCTACCCATTTTTTTAAAATTTATTTAGATAAAATTACTTATAAAAAGCCTTATCATGCCTCGGAAACGTTCGTTAACTGGACGACCAGAAAATCTTTTACATCGTGCCGCGATTTCACGTCAATTTGATAGTGTTGCGGGGGCGAATTTTGCTTCTTCAAATGTGTCTGAAGTCCGTCAAGAAGAAATGAGTACAAATCCGATTGATGAACTTTCAAATGGTCTCTATTTTGTTCGATTTTGAAATCTAATTATATTTAGTGCCATCTACGTCACACTTCGTTGCTCCCTGTGCAAAGAAGACTAAAATTATTGATAGTGTTGTGGGGACGCCTGTTTTGACGCAAGCTTTGTCTAGCCGTGTAAGTGCTCGTCGTGATTCCGTTGTCGAAGTGCGTGGGGACGGAATTAGGCATGGTCTCAATTCACGCAGCTTGAAGGTTTTGAAGAAAATGATTTTATAAGTAATTTGGAACATTTAAGTTGAATCTGAGGCAGAGTAATAAATTGGACGAACGTATGAGAAAGGTCGTTTTGGATTATATGTTACGTCCATGGCCTTCAAATACGCCTATTCGGACTCACAGACGCTCTGCAGCATGTAAAATTATTAAAATATATATATATATTTTTTGATTGCTTGCTAACAGCTATGCAAAAGTTCACAAGATGTGGGGACGATTGTGATTGCACCTTTTATGCTCATTGCCAACAAAATGCCGTTGCCTTCATAGCCGTAAACGTGTACCTCAAGGAATTCAAACATGGAATAGGGCACCCTTTTGCCTTCAAAAAAACATCATTCAACAAACAGGGGGTCCGTCCTTCCGTACGATGTCATCAAAATCATAAACTCAAGTGCGCTTTACGCTCTGCAGGACATCGTGTAGGTTATTTTAATCAGTTCAAATTTTACAACATTTGTTTAAAAAGGTTGACTATTATGACAGCGGACAGTTTGGTGATTTTATATGTCAACACTGCGGGGCGCGTTTTTTGCGTGGAGAGTTTGAGAAGATTAAGGGGGGCCGACAGACTCCATGCTGTGCAAATGGTGACGTACACACAGATCAAATGCTGGCCGAACTGGATGAACTCCAAGAACCGCCTACTGGCTTCATTGAGGGCTTGGTTGGCGCAAAAGATGAGCGTTTGCGGGAGGCGTTTTTGAGCAATACCATGCCGTTCAACAATACTTTTGCATTTGCCTCTACGCATGGGGAAAAGGCGCCCGCTGAGCAGATGGGGGGCCGAATGGACACTTGCAAATACAATGGTGTTTAAATAAATTATAATTCGAAACGAATAATTATTTTAGGAGAGTTTTCGTTCATGTTCAGTGACTTAATCGCACCGGGGGGCCGTCGTCCAACATTTGCACAAGTCTACACTTTGACACCTGAGGCAGCTTTGGGCATCAGAGAGGAAAACCTTGACACCGCCATTGCACAACAATTCAAAACGGAAATACTCCAGAAACTGGAAGAACTCATGCGGCAAAACCCTTTCGGAAGGGCCTTCCAAACTGTGGGGACGAAAGTGCAAGCTGCAACGGTTGTATCTGGAGATATGCCGCGCTTTAAAGTTGTATTTTGTTAGGTACTCAAGATTATTTGAAATATTTTCATTTAGATTGTTCTTCTTTCTGATCGTGACTTAAAATCGGATGAGATTAAGAATCGTGGGGACGTTACGGTAATAGAACGTGCTGACGCCCCATCAGCAAAACAAGTCGCCGTTATATGGGTTGAGGAGGATGGGCTTCCACCTCAAATTAATGGTCAACAATTAATAAATTGAAATTTAAAAATCATTAATTTAATAAATTTTTAAGGATTTTGGCTAGCAGACAAAGCGGGAAAAATGCGTGAGCTCAAAAACGGAATGCCGCAGATTGATCCCTGCTGTTTTCCGCTTCTCCACCCGTGCGGCACCCTTGGATGGAGATGGTTCATAAATAAGCGGGGACGCGTTGTATGTGAAAGATGATCATTAATATTCCTCATTAAA
>SIJG01000097.1:303069-371896 GCA_023374025.1 Heterodera schachtii | reverse complement strand
GAATTTGTCTTGCAAGCATAACTCAATTTAAATTTATTCTATAAAGATGCTTGATAGCTCATCAGAACCGCCAAAGTCTTCTGATGTGCCCTTTCTCCAAACCTAAAACGCTATCCGCAACACCCGGCCTGCTACAGACCCTTTTTTGACACATGGTCGAAAAATTACCCAAAAATTTCCAAAAATTTTCTGAAGAAACTTTTTTTTACTTGGACCTTTAAAAAAATACTTTTCACCATTCGATTGGAAATCCTTAAAAAACAGCTGTTCTCTTTTGTTTGAAGCAGATCCAAGCATTTTCTGAAGAGTTATTAAAAAAAATCCCGTTCAACGCCCATTTTTCTCTTATAAGAGGAATTATTTATTCATAAATGCTTAGCGTTAACTTCTTTGTTCATTTTCCTAAGTTAATTTTGCCTTTTTCTTAAATTTTTTATTTTGTCTTATTCAATAACAAAACAATTAATTTAATTTGGTTTTGTTTTGAAATATTATATTGTTCAAGATTGATTGATACTCTATATTCTTTATAATTTTTTTTATTTTTGTTTTTTTTTGTTATTCGAATTAAGTTAAAATATATTTCCAATCGCTATTAGAATGAAAAAATTTATAAAATCTAATCAAAAATAATTCCTGCTTCCAAACATGCCATTTTTAATGAAATAAATTATCGTTATTCAGCGGGTTAATTACTTTTTTTTATAATGAAAAATTCATTTAATTGTTTGCTTATTTATTTAGTTTAAATTTTCATATTTTAAATTTAGGCCAACACATCTATGTGCTGGTTTTGTAATGGCAATAGACTTTAAGTTTATGTTTTTTCTTACTTATTACTTTTATTTAAAAATTTAAAAGACTTCAAAATTTAGAGCATACATTTCTAAATTAAATAATTAGAAAATATCATAATTTCAATGAATAAAACAAATTTCATCATTTTAAGAAAGAAAATTATTTAAATGAACAAAAAAGAAAAGAAATAAAAGAAAGGAAAACCAAATAAAAAGTGAAATTTAATATGGCTACGTAGATATTTAAAATTATACGCTTGGTCACAATCTTTTAATTTATTTGGAATAATTCATTTGACTTTTAGTATTTTAACTGCATCAGCTCCGGGTCGGGGTCGTTTTGGCGCCAGCCCAAGTTTTGGACTATAACTTTTTTTGTTGTTGACCAAATCCAACATTCTTGGTGTCATTCGAAAGCTTAACATGTTTAGAAGCTATTTCTAAAATATTGCTTCGCGATTAGACAATTTTCAAAAAAGTTATAACATGAAATTGCAAAAAAGTCAAAAATTATGAAGTTTTTCTTAATAACTTTTTTACAGGCTAAATTTTTTTTGTAAGCTAATAGAGCATGAGAGGCATGAGAGGAGCTTTCGAATGATACCAAGATCGTTAGATTTGGTCGACAAATAAAAAAGTTATAATCAAAAAACTGAGGACGGCGCCAAAACGTCGGCGCCAAAACGACCTTTTTCCTCAGCTACAGACTCTTTATTTATTATATTTTAATTTTTATCTTAATATGAATTCCATAATTTTATTAAGTCGAATGATCGGCATTAATATTTTCTTTTATTTTATATATTCCATCTAATTAAAAATATAATTAAACTTTCATTACGGCTTTTATTTATATTTATTACTCTTGATAAATTAAATCACATTCATGGCACTATGAATCATGGAGCAATACTCTCAGTTCTAGAATTTTTAAATCTTCTTCATTAATCTTTAGAAATAAATCTTGTTAAAATTTTACCTCTCATTAGAGTCAGCATTTTTTGGTATATTGGAGTTATAATTGTTAAATTAAGCTATATTTTTGGATATTCTTCATATATTTATAAAAAATTTGATTAGTTTTAAATTTTTATTTTTTTTATTTTTGGCTGTTTTTTTAATTATCGTTTTTATTTGTTATCACATTTTTTAAATTTATTGATTAATACAATTAAAAAAAACTGTTTAAGATAATAAAAATTTAAAATGTATTATTACTTTTCTTTTTAAATTTAACATTAAATTTAAAAAATATGGAAATTGATAATAAAATCTTCCTTTTATTGAATAAAATTGTTTCAATTTTCGTGTTTATTAAATTTACGCAATGTTAGTATAATCATGTTTTATTTTAAATGAAAAAATAAAAGTCAATTGTTAATAGATTAATTTTATCAAGTTTAATTCTTTCCTATAAAATTTATCTTATGCTGCTTATTTGAATTTTAAATTACATGCCAACGCATATGGACGTCATTGCCAGGCATCAAATCAAAACTTATTTTTACACCATATTAATTATTGAAAAATTTTATTCAACATTTTTTTACTTAAAAATTGTTAAATGGCTTTCATCCCATCTATCATATTTCTTAGATTTTTAATAGTTTTTACAATATTTTAAAGACAAATTTCAGCGGATTTTTGGTTTTTTTTTTTCAATTAAAAGATTTATTCGGAAATTTGACCTAGTCAAACACATCATATGAAAGCTATATAAGATCAGATACATAACTTGATAGGGTATTTTTAGAGATTTATGCATTAATTATTTTTTACAATTATTTGAATTTATTAGTTATTTTTCATTTTTGTGAGTAATTTCATCATTTTAAAAATTATCACGCAATTAGTAAATTATTTTTCTCTTCCGTATTAATTTTTTGTTTGTTTCATTATTTTTTTCTGTGTCCTTAATTGTTACAATAGTTTTTTTTTTAGTCTAAATGTTTTACTATGTTAATATCAAAATTTTTGATTCTTTTAGTGAATTATTAAAATTAGTTTCATGCATTTTAAAATTATTCATATTTTAAGTAAATTTGACTAAAATTAAAAATTGAATATTTTTCTTAAATTTATTATTTTTTAATATATATATATTTAAATTTTAAAAGTCTCCTTTATCTCATATTTAATATTTTTTTAATTTAAAGAATTAGAACGAAATTAATTTTATATTTTATTTTTATTTGATAGGATTTTCCAATTTTTATTAATGAATAAAATAATAAATTTGATTAATTTATTCATTAAATTTTTGGTATTCAACATTAATACAAATTAAGAATTCTTATATCAATTCAACTATTTTTATGTTTTAACTTTATTAACTCTCTGACTGGTCAATATGCTATAAATATATTGTATTTTAAATTTCTGTTAGCTGATATTTATTTCATACCCTTTCATTTTATTTTTAGCATGTCTTTTTCTATCCATTTATTATTTTTATAACAATATTATTATATTGTTAAAAATAAATTTGTATTTATTTTTTCTGGCATTAATTTACTACTTTTGGGTCAGTTTTAGCTTTATTATAGCTACTATTTATATCTTATAAAATTATAAATTCAAATAAAAGCTGAAAAAATTCAAAATCACATTAATTCTTAAGATTTCACGAAACTTTTACAGTGAATAAAGAATGCACCAAACAAATAGTTCATGGCACAAAAAACAATAGAAATAATAAAAAGAAATACCTATAATAATTTCACAAATTATTAAAAATAAAATATTCCTAGTACACCATAATGTATGATAAAATAATAAAAAATTAACTTGAAAATACTTATAATTTAACCTATTCATAATGAAGAAAAAAATAAATTAAAACATTAAAAAAGGTATTCTTGATTGAGAGCCTAAATTGATTGATAAAAAAACATTTTGAAATGTACATTTTGGTGAACCACTATTTACTCATACAAAAATTTTTGTTTTCTATTTTCAATTTGTATTTGGTATTAAACCAAACATAAAAGGTAATTTTCGTCAATGCAGCAGATGACTCATTTTGAAATTCAGTTTCCTGTTTCCAATTTCCAGTTATTCGCTTAAGTAGGCTTCTAAAGGAAAAAAGGAAATATTTGTTAGGCACTTTAAAACCTATCAAGATCTTATTTAAATCATTTATTTTTTAAACATTTTAAATAATAGCAGAAAAAATAAAAAAAGCCAAACATGCCCAACCACACAGCACAAAAAAAAAACAAAATTATAATAATTTATGAATAAAGAAGGAATAATATAAAATACTTATGAACCAGGAACGATGTTCGTTAATTTTATTAAAAATAACAATAAAATTAACTAAGTGTATTTTTAAAAATAAAACCAAGGATGAAGGCTTGATTATGAAACAAAGTGGATCAATTGGACGAAATTAACTTTCCTCAATCATCAATTTTAAAAAATGGTTGACTATAAGTTTTGCGTTTTATAATTTCTAGTTTTAAACTAAGAAAAAACATTGTAAATTTTATGTAGCTAAAAATTTTTTGATCAAATGTCTATAAAAATGACTACCTAAATAATAATAAAATTGGAGCCAGTATTCATTAAATATTTATAAAATAAAATATTCTAATTCAATTTCAATTTATTTTCAACAAAAAAAGCTACATATTTTGTCGATAGAAAACCCATGAGCATACAAAAAGAAAATTTAAAAAAAGCAAATATTCTTAAAAAATTAATATTAAATCTTTGTTGAAGTTAATCAATAATATTAATCTCAAGATCTACATTGAAGAAATGGAACTCGTCCTTTTTATTTGCAAATAATAAATCTTGATGCTTGGATTAAGGACTGAAATATTAATTTTTTATGTTACTTGTCATTAATTATTAATTAACTCGAGTTAGGATTAACCAACAACTGAAAAATTTTATGAAAATATAATAACTATAAATATACTAGAAAAATAATATGCAAAACTAAGTGTATAATGGAAATTAAAATTTATTTTGGAATCGCATAAAGTAAAATGTTAATATTATACAACGGATACAAAAACTAAAACAGATGAAATTGATATTTTTTTAAAATTTAAATTACAATTTAGTTGAAATTAAAAATTTCTATCAAAAGTAATAATTAAATGAATATTTAAAAAATAAACACAATGATATTGTTATTTTCATATAGATAACTAGCGGGTGCGTGAACCGTTGGTTCTGGTCCTGGGATAAAGCGCTTCGCGCTTCTTGAGCTTCGCTACCTAGGCCTGATCATGACTTATAGGGAGAGAAGGTTCCAAAGAGGTACAAAATATGGTAGAAGAGGAACAACAAATGTTAGAAGAGATACAACCACGGTTAAAAGAGGTACAACCACGGGGGAAGAGTTACAACCACGGGGGAAGAGGTATAACCATTAAAAGAGGTACAACCACGGTTAGAAGAGGTACAACCACGGTGGAAGAGGTACAACTACGGGTGATTAGAAGAGGTACAACAGTGATTAAAAGAGAGATGTACAAATGGTAGAAGAAGTACAAAAATGCATTAATAATTTTTAAAAATTGTAAAATAATTCCTCTTTTTATTAATCAAAAAGAAACTTTGAAGCTTATAATAATTGAAATTTATTTAAATTGAAATGATTTAATTTCTGACAAACTCAAATAAAAAAATATATGAAATTTTTTAATTTAAAAAAAAATAAAAAAAATTTTTATAAAAAAATAATAAAAATTTTTTATAAAAAAATAAATTAATTTAAATTAAAAAATTGATTTAAGAAAACAACACTTTTTAAATGAATTAAAAACATTGAAAAATAACCAAAAAAAACAAAGAAAAATAATGTACATCGCCCGGATCCGAACTTCCCCCCCCCCTCCCCCTCAAAATGATGCCTTGATAAAAAGGTGAAATAAAATTTATATAATAAAGTAAAAAATTGCGGATTTTTGTAGTATTTTACTTTTCACGAATAGCTTTTCAGAAGGCAGTTACGAATTTTTTTCTGAAAAATCGAGAATTTCAAGAAATTCTGGAATAACTTTTTTTCTTTAGAAGATATAAATCCCAAATAAAACCCATAAAATTCTCCTTATTTTTCTCTATTTTTAAAGCTTTATTATAGTTAAATCGATGAAACCATCACCGAATTATTAATTTTTCAATTTTATCCAAAATTCCTGAGGGTCAAAAAATTGGAAAATATTATTGAATTTTTAAAAAATTCTAAAATTTCCGAAACTGAAAACAAACATCAGATTCGTGCTCAGAACCTCAAAATACCCCAGAAAATATTTTTCACTCCATTCTTAAACCCAAAAAAATTTTCGAAAATTTCTAGGGGGCCTAGCTCGAAAATTCTTGAAAATTTCCGAAAATGTTGTACACCATTTGATAGTGCTTTAAAAGCTCTACAATTGGTCTAAGGCAGTTTTTGGCTAAACCCGACTCCTGACGAGTTATGGGCCCGGGACTCAAATGTCCCGATGAGGCCAAAAATTTTTTCTATTTCCGGGAAAAAATCAAATTTTTTACGAAAAAAATATCAGTCTATAGAGCTTGAAAAATGATGTTTTGGAAGTGGTCATCGTTTTCCCAGGAAAATTCGTTAAAAAATCCTAAAATTCAAAAACCCAAAAACCTACATTTAGGCCTAACTCGAAAAATTTTGAAAATTTTCGGAATTATAAATTTGCAAAAATCGGTATCATTGAGCTCTACAATAAGTCTGCTGGCCACCTCCCGCTCAGACCAAACCCTGATGAGCTATTCGACTGGTACTGAAGTGGGCAAAAAAATTAACTGAGCCCCCGTGTATGAAAATTATTCACTGCGATAATTTCAAGTATAAACAAAATAAAATTTTAAGTCAATTTTTATTTTTTAAATTTAAATAATGAGACTTTGAATAGAGACTTTGAATAAAGGAGTTTGTCTCATATTAAAACCTATAATTTTTAATCACATTATTAAAAAATAATTTCTAAATTAATATTAAATTAAAAATGCATAAAAATACCTAAAATATAGCAAAATAAATGAGTTGTAACAAAAAATAAATAAATAATTTTTACTGCACATCTGTAATTTTGACCTTTGAACTCACTGATTTTATGAAAATTGCTCAAAAAATTATTAATTCATTGGTATTTTTGCTAAACAGTATTTAAAGTTTTAATTCTTTGTTAAAGTTAATAGCTATATGTTGTAATAATTATTGAAAAAAACTAAAGCTTAATAGTAAGATAATAAATTATAAGCATTAAACTATGATTCCCCAAGTTATAAGAATTAATGTGCAAAATAAGATGTAAAAAATTAAACTTAATTATAGTTAAAAAGAAGCTTAAATAAACATTTCTATTTACCCAAAAAATTTACAAAAGAGAAAAATTAGTGCAATATTTCGTGCATAAAATATTAATAGAGACCCGAAAACAATTAAGTTAAAAAAACAATGAATTAATCTTTAAATTCATATATGTATGATAAACTCAACGCAAAAATAAAGTTAGAATAAATTGTGATTGAAAAAATTAAATAAAGATATGTGTGCAAAAAAATTTGAAATAAAGCAAAAAAATAAAAATAACAAAATAAGAACAAAGCCTAAACTTTTTTTCTTAACAATATGTGAACAAAGATAAAAAGAAGCAAAAGTGTCTTTGCTAGAAAATATTTGCTCAATTAGATAAACAATATTTGAATTAAATTCATTACAATAAAATAAATAGATTAAATCAATACTGAAATTAAATACTTTTTATCTTGCAGAGGCTTTGAGTTCACAAAAAGAAGGTCGAGCTGAAACCAATAACATTTTACCTAAATGCCAGCAAAGGTTCCGTAAAAATTGATCAGTTAACATTTAACTTTTAGAGGTAGTTGATGATTTTAGCCAAACTTTAGAAGCAAAGAAATCAATTGATTCAATTTATTTTGATTAAGCAAAGGCTTTTGACACAGTTACACACAACCGTTTAATTTCTAAACTCAAAAATATTTGAATAGGATCAGTGATTACTTGTCCATTCTTATCTTTTTCGTAAAGTTCTCATCATTTTCTAATGAGTATAATTATTTGATTGGTGTACTGCAAGGTTCGATCCTGGGCCCTTATTATTTTTAATATATATTAATGATATTACGAATATTTTCACACGGAAAAGAGTGTTATTAATAAATTTATTGAATATAGTGATTTAAATGGCCTTAAAATCGCAGCAAAGTAATGTTAATATTACATTTAGATAAAAAATCCTAATAATTATTTTATTTCTGACTTCCAACTTCCTAATGTTGATGAAAACGAATCTGTTCGGGACTTAGGTATTCACTCCACGGTGCTGAGCCGTTATAAAAAAGCCATCAAAAAGGGCGTTGTAAAAAAACTCAAATGAAAATTTTCAAAAAAACTGACCACAACTTTTGTAATCTCAACCTAATTAGACATTTTTGGTATAATTCGATAGCCTTAACATTTCTATACGATATCACCGAAATTTCGAAAAATTTGGTCAAGGTTGAGCAAAGTTATGGCCAAAAGTAGCCAGGTTTTAATTTATAATAAAATTTTTTAATTAAAATTTTATAGTCGAATTTTTTGTGCGGGAAATGGATAAATTGGTCAATTCTTCGGTTGGTAAACAAAACAACTGATCTGAAAATTATGGGGTTATAAAAGAATTATTAAATCAATTTTAAAATAAAATTAAAACTTCAATTTTAAAATAAAATTAAAACTTTAATTTTAAAATAAAACTAAAACTATTTCATTCCTGTAAAATTGACCGGAAAATTAAAAACGAATTATTAATTCATTAAAGCCAAAAGTGATTTGGTCACTATTTTGATTTTTATTAATTTCACATTATATTTTATTTTTTGGCGGCGATCTCGTTTTAATTGTATGCGCTTTCTTGAGGACTTTTTTTAAATTTATGTTTTTGTCCTCAATGTAATCGGATTTTTCCCTTATGTGGATTTTTTCTTTATTGACATTAAACAATAAACATATTATTATTAATTTTTATCAAATTTTATACATTCAATTGTTACCATGAATAATATTTATTCCGCACATTACTCCGCTAAAAATTGATAAAAAACAATAAAAAACAATTATTGTCAAGTTAATATGTAAAAACACAAATGTCTTATTTACCGATTACTGAGTCTTTATTAAGTTACACAATTAAATGTTTAATATGAGATTTTATCATTTTTAATAGATTTTTTATTAAAAATAGACGAGTCATATACTAATGAGATGAATTAAGGTTAATTAAAAATAATTGGAAAGAATCTCTTATTAAAAATAATTGGAAATAATCTATTAAATTATTAAAACATGGATACGAAGGTTTGTAAAATAATTTTTAAATAATTAACTCTAAATCAAAAAAGTATAAAATAAATGCCGATAATAAAAATAAAATAAAAAATATTGATAAACAATGTGCAGTTAAATCAAATAAAATTTTATTTATATGACATGAAAAACAATATAAAAAATCACAATAATGTTGTGTATATATAATGAATTTTTCATAAAATCGGATGACAACCGATAAGAGGTACAAATCTTTCACAGTGCTCAGCAATATAAATTCATAATAATTCGCTATAAATAAGAAAATTAAAAAAAACTCATATTAAATTAAAAGTGATAATCTTTTAAAAACACAAATAAATGAATAACTTAGCCACCGGTAAAATAATTTTACAATTTCCACGCAAATACCTCAAAATCTCGAAATCTTAACTTTTTGAATTTAAAAATGAAAAATGATATTATAAAATATTAAAATTATATCATTCTACCTATTCGCATTTGCACAGTCTTTTCGATAAAATTGCATTGCAACTAAACTAGAAATATGGTAAATGATAAAATAGAAATTAAACTTTAAATGTTTGGAGATGAAAAAAAATGTAAAATTATGATTGGAATTTTAATCTGATTATTTTATGTAAATTTATATGAATAATGAATTTAATTTGTCCCAAAATGTACATTAATGGTTACAACTAAATATAAAATAAAGAAAATAACAAATGTTTTACTTTCTTAGGATAATATTAAATTAAATTTTAATGAGGACCTCAAACAAAAGGTGATGCGACATTTGCGCCGCACAGCAAAAATGGACATTTGCGCCGCTCAACAAAGTCGACACTTGCGCCGCGTCATTTGTGCCGCAGACAGTTGCGCCGCGGATATTTGCGCCGCTCCATTTGCGCCGCGACATTTGCGCCGCCTAGCAAAAATGGACTTTTGCGCCGGGGAGTCAAAATTAATATTTTCATTTCAATTTCACTAATATCAATAAGATTTACTAAAAACCAACGACAAAAATAACGAATTAAAAATTAAAAAAATCTCTACTTAAAGATAGACATTAATTTTTTTATTTTTAATCATTAAAACCTTAACATTGATTAGGTTCATCAAAGATATAAAAAATGAAGAAAAATAATAACTTAATAGACTGACACTGTTTGAATTAGTCCTACTCACGGATTTTTGACCGCCCACAGCTCAAAAAATAGTTGGAATTGATGAGTAGGGGGGGGGGATTTTAGGTTTTTAGTTATTTTTTTTTGCGGCTTTTAAGTTTGTACGACGATTCTCTGGGGGTAGCATTCATTTTGAGGCGCACTGAGTTTGACCGACGCATTTCAAAAAACTCATTGGGGTCGTCCGTTTTCGGCAAAAGAGTGCACCTTAGCAAAAAGCGCGGCGTTTGTACGATAATTCTTTGGGGGTAGCATTCATTTTGAGGCGCACTGAGTTTGACCGACGCATTTCAAAAAACTCATTGGGGTCGTCCGTTTTCGGCAAAAGAGTGCACCTTAGCAAAAAGCGCGGCGTTTGTACGACGATTCTCTGGGGGTAGCATCCATGTTGAGACGCACTGATTTTGGCCGACAGTAGTTAGAGGCCATGATTTGTCCGGAAATAGTAGTTACCCTCTACAATTCCACCGGATTACGGTAGCCTCCCATAGGTGTGGGAGGGGTGCATGGCCAACTGAGCGCCAGCCATTTGAGCGCCGCCAAGTGAGCGTGGGCCATTTGAGCGCCAAAATTTTTCAGTACCGAAGCCAAAACCTATTGCGCGACTTTTTTTTCAAGTGCGCGACTTTATGCAAATTATTGATTTTTTCTTGCAAACCCAAACCTATTGCAGGGGTGCGCGACTTTTTTTTACTGCGCGACTTTTCTTACTGCGCGACTTTTTTTACTGCGCGACTTTATGCAAATTTTTTATTGATTTTTTCCTGCAAACCCAAGCCTATTGCAAGGGGTGCGCGACTTTTTTTTACTGCGCGACTTTTTTGAAGTGCGCGACTTTATTTAAATTAATTTTAATTTAATTTTAAATTATTTTAAACATCTTAAAGTTCAAAGACTTTGAATTTAAATTCATTTAAAATTCATCAAAAATACCTAGTCAAACACATCATATGAAAGCTATATAAGATCAGATACATAACTTGATAGGGTATTTTTAGAGATTTATGCATTAATTATTTTTTACAATTATTTGAATTTATTAGTTATTTTTCATTTTTGTGAGTAATTTCATCATTTTAAAAATTATCACGCAATTAGTAAATTATTTTTCTCTTCCGTATTAATTTTTTGTTTGTTTCATTATTTTTTTCTGTGTCCTTAATTGTTACAATAGTTTTTTTTTAGTCTAAATGTTTTACTATGTTAATATCAAAATTTTTGATTCTTTTAGTGAATTATTAAAATTAGTTTCATGCATTTTAAAATTATTCATATTTTAAGTAAATTTGACTAAAATTAAAAATTGAATATTTTTCTTAAATTTATTATTTTTTAATATATATATATTTAAATTTTAAAAGTCTCCTTTATCTCATATTTAATATTTTTTTAATTTAAAGAATTAGAACGAAATTAATTTTATATTTTATTTTTATTTGATAGGATTTTCCAATTTTTATTAATGAATAAAATAATAAATTTGATTAATTTATTCATTAAATTTTTGGTATTCAACATTAATACAAATTAAGAATTCTTATATCAATTCAACTATTTTTATGTTTTAACTTTATTAACTCTCTGACTGGTCAATATGCTATAAATATATTGTATTTTAAATTTCTGTTAGCTGATATTTATTTCATACCCTTTCATTTTATTTTTAGCATGTCTTTTTCTATCCATTTATTATTTTTATAACAATATTATTATATTGTTAAAAATAAATTTGTATTTATTTTTTCTGGCATTAATTTACTACTTTTGGGTCAGTTTTAGCTTTATTATAGCTACTATTTATATCTTATAAAATTATAAATTCAAATAAAAGCTGAAAAAATTCAAAATCACATTAATTCTTAAGATTTCACGAAACTTTTACAGTGAATAAAGAATGCACCAAACAAATAGTTCATGGCACAAAAAACAATAGAAATAATAAAAAGAAATACCTATAATAATTTCACAAATTATTAAAAATAAAATATTCCTAGTACACCATAATGTATGATAAAATAATAAAAAATTAACTTGAAAATACTTATAATTTAACCTATTCATAATGAAGAAAAAAATAAATTAAAACATTAAAAAGGTATTCTTGATTGAGAGCCTAAATTGATTGATAAAAAAACATTTTGAAATGTACATTTTGGTGAACCACTATTTACTCATACAAAAATTTTTGTTTTCTATTTTCAATTTGTATTTGGTATTAAACCAAACATAAAAGGTAATTTTCGTCAATGCAGCAGATGACTCATTTTGAAATTCAGTTTCCTGTTTCCAATTTCCAGTTATTCGCTTAAGTAGGCTTCTAAAGGAAAAAAGGAAATATTTGTTAGGCACTTTAAAACCTATCAAGATCTTATTTAAATCATTTATTTTTTAAACATTTTAAATAATAGCAGAAAAAATAAAAAAAGCCAAACATGCCCAACCACACAGCACAAAAAAAAAACAAAATTATAATAATTTATGAATAAAGAAGGAATAATATAAAATACTTATGAACCAGGAACGATGTTCGTTAATTTTATTAAAAATAACAATAAAATTAACTAAGTGTATTTTTAAAAATAAAACCAAGGATGAAGGCTTGATTATGAAACAAAGTGGATCAATTGGACGAAATTAACTTTCCTCAATCATCAATTTTAAAAAATGGTTGACTATAAGTTTTGCGTTTTATAATTTCTAGTTTTAAACTAAGAAAAAACATTGTAAATTTTATGTAGCTAAAAATTTTTTGATCAAATGTCTATAAAAATGACTACCTAAATAATAATAAAATTGGAGCCAGTATTCATTAAATATTTATAAAATAAAATATTCTAATTCAATTTCAATTTATTTTCAACAAAAAAAGCTACATATTTTGTCGATAGAAAACCCATGAGCATACAAAAAGAAAATTTAAAAAAAGCAAATATTCTTAAAAAATTAATATTAAATCTTTGTTGAAGTTAATCAATAATATTAATCTCAAGATCTACATTGAAGAAATGGAACTCGTCCTTTTTATTTGCAAATAATAAATCTTGATGCTTGGATTAAGGACTGAAATATTAATTTTTTATGTTACTTGTCATTAATTATTAATTAACTCGAGTTAGGATTAACCAACAACTGAAAAATTTTATGAAAATATAATAACTATAAATATACTAGAAAAATAATATGCAAAACTAAGTGTATAATGGAAATTAAAATTTATTTTGGAATCGCATAAAGTAAAATGTTAATATTATACAACGGATACAAAAACTAAAACAGATGAAATTGATATTTTTTTAAAATTTAAATTACAATTTAGTTGAAATTAAAAATTTCTATCAAAAGTAATAATTAAATGAATATTTAAAAAATAAACACAATGATATTGTTATTTTCATATAGATAACTAGCGGGTGCGTGAACCGTTGGTTCTGGTCCTGGGATAAAGCGCTTCGCGCTTCTTGAGCTTCGCTACCTAGGCCTGATCATGACTTATAGGGAGAGAAGGTTCCAAAGAGGTACAAAATATGGTAGAAGAGGAACAACAAATGTTAGAAGAGATACAACCACGGTTAAAAGAGGTACAACCACGGGGGAAGAGTTACAACCACGGGGGAAGAGGTATAACCATTAAAAGAGGTACAACCACGGTTAGAAGAGGTACAACCACGGTGGAAGAGGTACAACTACGGGTGATTAGAAGAGGTACAACAGTGATTAAAAGAGAGATGTACAAATGGTAGAAGAAGTACAAAAATGCATTAATAATTTTTAAAAATTGTAAAATAATTCCTCTTTTTATTAATCAAAAAGAAACTTTGAAGCTTATAATAATTGAAATTTATTTAAATTGAAATGATTTAATTTCTGACAAACTCAAATAAAAAAAATATATGAAATTTTTTAATTTAAAAAAAAATAAAAAAAATTTTTATAAAAAATAATAAAAATTTTTTATAAAAAAATAAATTAATTTAAATTAAAAAATTGATTTAAGAAAACAACACTTTTTAAATGAATTAAAAACATTGAAAAATAACCAAAAAAAACAAAGAAAAATAATGTACATCGCCCGGATCCGAACTTCCCCCCCCCCCCTCCCCCTCAAAATGATGCCTTGATAAAAAGGTGAAATAAAATTTATCTTATAGAGCAAAAAATTGCGGATTTTTGTAATATTTTACTTTTTCCCGAATAGCTTTTCAGAAGGCAGTTACGAATTTTTTTCTGAAAAATCGAAAATTTCCAGAAATTCTGGAATAACTTTTTTTCTTTAGAAGATAGAAATACCAAATAAATCCCATAAAATTCTCCTTATTTTTCTCTATTTTTAAAGCTTTATTATAGTTAATTCGATGAAACCATCACCGAGTTATGAATTTTCAAAATTTAGCTCAAAATCTCGAGGGCCAAAAAATTTCCAAAAAATAAAGAATTTTTAAAAAATTCTAAAATTTCCGAAACGGAAAACAAAGGTCATATTCGTGCTCAGCACATCAAAATACCCCAGAAAATTATTTTTGACCCTCGTTTTCTTCAGAAAAAAATTTCCGAAAATTTCTAAGGGGCCTAGCTCGAAAATTTTTGAAAATTTCCGAATATGTTATACACCATTCGATAGAGCTTAAAAAGCTCTACAATTTTGGTCTAAAGCATTTTTTGGCTAAAACCTACCCCTGACGAGTTATGGCTTCGGGACTCAAATGTCCCGCTTAGGCCAAAAAAATTTTCTATTTCCGGGAAAAAACCGAAATTTTTTCGAAAAAAATACCAGTCGATAGAGCTCGAAAAACTATGTTTTGGAAGTGGTCTCCGTTTTCCCGAGAAAAATCGTTAAAAAATCCTAAAATTCAAAAACCCAAAAACCGACTTTTAGGCCTAACTCGAAAAATTTTGAAAATTTTCGAAATTTTAAAATCTGGAAAAATCGGGCTTTCAAAACTCTACAATAAGTCTGCTGGTCACCCCCCGCTCAGATCAAAGCTTAATGAGTTATTCGACGGGGACTGAACTGGACAAAGTTGGTACTGAAAAAGTTCACGAACCTACAGCCTTCCCTATTAGAGATAAAAGCCTGGAATTTTTTTTGATTTTTAGAAAACACTTCAACTTAGGTCCCTACCAGCGGAAACTTTTTGATTAGAGTTTCCGAAAAAAAGTTATGGGCCCTCAACTGCAAGCAAAATTACGTTTTTAATCCCTGGGACTCAGTTGGCCATCGGACCGGAAAATCCGTATTTTTCCCGGATGCGCCGTGTCGAGCTACCCCTCGGTGCAAAATTTCAGCCCCCCAGCTATTCCCGAACTGCTCAAATTTCAGAAGGCAGTTACAAATTTTTTTCTGAAAAATCGAAAATTTCCAGAAATTCTGGAATAACTTTTTTTGTTTTTGTCGTATAAATTTCATTAAAGCCCATAAAATTCTCCTTAATTTTTGGTATTTTTAATGTTTTATTTTATTAAAATTGATCAATCCTTCGATTTGTTATGAATTTTCAAAAATTAGCTCAAAATCTCGAGGGCCAAAAAATTGCCAAAAAATAAAGAATTTTTAAAAAATTCCAAAAACTATGAAACGTTAAACAAAAATCATATTCGTGCTCAGCACTTTAAAATACCCCAGAAAAATATTTTTCACCTCCTTTATGACCCAAAAAAAATTTTTGAAAATTTCTAGGGGGCCTGGCTCGAAAATTTTTGAAATTTTTGTGTATGTATTAAAATTTTTAAAATGGTTATTTTTTGGAAAAAAAACCCCGTAAAGGTTGAACTAAGAAATACCATAAAAAGTACCTAAATAGGCTTAGTATCAGCTTTTTAAAAATTAATTTTTGGTATTTATCAATCGTACATTTTTTAAATTATTTTTTGCACAAAAATTTTCAAAATATGTAAAAAAATGTACAAAAATATTTGCCGAAATTTTGGATTTTTTTTAGGATTTCCAAAAATTTTATTAAAAACTCTTTAAAATATGAAAATATGTGAAAAAAAGTCCCAACTTCAATTATTTATTTTTGTAAAATATGTAGTGTTTTAAATTAATACATTATTTTTAATATGCAAAAAAGGTTTAAATTTTATTAATATTTATTCGTTTTTTACTTGACAACTTAGAAATCGATGTTGTTTTTTTCACGCCCTTATAAGGGTGATGAAACAATCAGAGAGTGCAAAGAAAAAACATTTCTCATTTTTACGTACTTTCTCTGTTTACAAGAAATTGTTGACGGAAAGTTTTCGTACTCAATCGTTAGCAAATTTTTCATACAAATAGGAAATAAAAAATAATTAACATTTTACGCATTATATTTTTGTTTAAGCTTTTTTTTTAAAGATGGATATTTTTGAAAAAATTTTAAATAATTTAGACAACACTTATAAAATGAAAAAAAAGAATTCTTCTACTGGCGGTGGCGGTGGTAGTGGTACGGGGAGCAGCGGAGGCGTGGGCGCCGGTGGTGGAACGGGCGGTGGAGGCACCGGTGGTGGCGGAAGCGTGGGTGCCGGTGGTGGAACGGGCGGTGGAGGCACTGGTGGCGGTGGAGGCGTCGGCGCCGTTGGTGGAACGGGCGGTGGAGGCACCGGTGGTGGCGGAGGCGTGGGCGCCGGTGGTGGAACGGGCGGCGGAGGCACCGGTGGTGGAGGAGGCGTGGGCGCCGCTGGTGGAACGGGCGGTGGTGGCGGAGGCGTGGTCGCCGGTGGTGGAACGGGCGGTGGTGGCGGCGGCACCAGCACGGGTGGTGGCGGCATCGGCGTTGGCACAAGCGCTGGCGGCACAAACGGCAGAGGTGGCCTTTTGTTTTGTTCTCAAAAATCTTTTCTTTTTGAAATTAAGTGGGTCCCCCCTGGTTTTGTCGGTCTCTCCTCTAATTAGGTACAACCACGGGGGAATATTGTTAAAATTTGGTGATTTTTAGGCCGCTTCGCGGCCTCTGACGGGCGCTTTGCGCCCGTTTCAAATTTCTGTTGTGCTTTTCGGCCGCTTCGCGGCCGTTTTTTAAATTTCGTGATTTTTAGGCCGCTTCGCGGCCTTGAACGGGCGCTTCGCGCCCGTTTTTTAATTTTGTTGAGATCAGACGGGCGCTCCGCGCCCGTTATTAAATTTTGTTGTGCTTTTCGGCCGCTTCGCGGCCGTTTTTGAATTGAGTTGAGCTCAAACGGGCGCTTCGCGCCCGTCTCTATTTTGTGGCCGAGGTACAACCACGGGTTGTTGAGGTACAAAAGTGATCAGAAGAGGTACAACAGTGATTAGAAGAGGTACAACCACGGTAAGAGGTACAACTGTGATTAGAAGAGGTATCACAGAGATTAGTCGAGGTACAACCACGGGAAAAGAGGTACAACCACGGTAATAGGTACAACAGTTATTAGGAGGTACACAAATTTTGGAATGGTACAACAATGATTAAAATGGTAAATCATGATTTCAAAATTAAATAAATAAGGAAATGGTTTTATAAAAAAATATAATTAAAATTGAATATGTTAATAATTTTTAAAAATTATAAAATAATTTCTTCTTTTATTAATTAAAAAGTAACTTTGCAATGTACAATGATTGATTTTTATTTAAATTGAAATTCATTTTTGACAAATTATAATAAAAAAAACAAATAAATTCTTTAATTAAAAAAATCAATTAATTTAAAAAATAATTAATCAAAAAATTAAATTAAATTTAAAAAATTTTTTAATATTAATTATTAATTATAAAATAAAAAATATTTAAATTAATTAAAAGCATTGAAAAGGAACCCAAAAAATGCATAGAAAATTAATGTACACCGTCCGGGTTCGAACCTGCCCCCCCCCCTCAGAACATGTCCCAGAATCCCCAATCACACAGGGATTCTGAGGCCTTAACGATGTCAAAATTAAAATCTGATTGCATATTCGTGATCAGCGTCTTAAAATACCCCTAAAGACATATTTTGCAAGATTTTTGTGAAAAAAATTTTTCCACTCAAAAATCCTGGTCACCCCCCTTTGGTCCCGAATCTCAAAATCACTTTTATTTTTATAGCAATTTGTAAGAAAGTGATAAAAATATGAAATAAAATTTATCTTATAGAGCAAAAAATTGCGGATTTTTGTAGTATTTTACTTTTGCAAAATATCTTTTCAGAAGGCAGTTACAAATTTTTTTCTGAAAAATCGAAAATTTCCAGAAATTCTGGAATAACTTTTTTTCTTTAGAAGATAGAAATCCCAAATAGATCCCATAAAATTCTCCTTATTTTTCTCTATTTTTAAAGCTTTATTATAGTTAATTCGATGAAACCATCACCGAGTTATGAATTTTCAAAATTTAACCCAAAATCCTGAGGGCCAAAAATTTCCAAAAAAATAAAGTATTTTTAAAAATTTCCAAAAATTCTGAAACGTGAAACAAAGGTCATATTCGTGCTCAGCACCTCAAAATACCCCAGAAAATTATTTTTGACCCCCGTTTTCTTCCGAAAAAAATTTCCGAAAATTTCTAGGGGGCCTAGCTCGAAAATTTTTGAAAATTTCCGAGCATATAGCACACCGTTCGATAGAGCTTTAAAAGCTCTACAATTTTGGTCTAAGGCATTTTTTGGCTAAAACCTACCCCTGACGAGTTATGGGCACGGGACTCAAATGTCCCGCTTAGGCCAAAAAATTTTTCTATTTCCGGGAAAAAATCGAAATTTTTCCGAAAAAAATACCAGTCGATAGAGCTCGAAAAACTATGTTTTGGAAGTGGTCTCCGTTTTCCCGAGAAAAATCGTTAAAAAATCCTAAAATTCAAAAACCCAAAAACCGACTTTTAGGCCTAACTCGAAAAATTTTGAAAATTTTCGAAATTTTAAAATCTGGAAAAATCGGGCTTTCAAAACTCTACAATAAGTCTGCTGGTCACCCCCCGCTCAGATCAAAGCTTAATGAGTTATTCGACGGGGACTGAACTGGACAAAGTTGGTACTGAAAAAGTTCACGAACCTACAGCCTTCCCTATTAGAGATAAAAGCCTGGAATTTTTTTTGATTTTTAGAAAACACTTCAACTTAGGTCCCTACCAGCGGAAACTTTTTGATTAGAGTTTCCGAAAAAAAGTTATGGGCCCTCAACTGCAAGCAAAATTACGTTTTTAATCCCTGGGACTCAGTTGGCCATCGGACCGGAAAATCCGTATTTTTCCCGGATGCGCCGTGTCGAGCTACCCCTCGGTGCAAAATTTCAGCCCCCCAGCTATTCCCGAACTGCTCAAATATAGTGCAAACCTTTCCGAGTCTTTCGGTGGGACAGGGATAATTCGGCCAATTGGAGGCCTTTTGATGGGCTTCCTTTTGTAAAGAACCCATTTGTTCTTGTTCCATCGGAATTGCTCCGGAACTTTTTCGAAAAGCATGTCCTTGAACTTAGGATCATGCCGCCATACATCTTGCCATTGTCTCCAATATGCTGAGCATTGCGTTTCCGGCAGTTCGCCTTGCTGGATTTGCTGAGCTTTGCTCACCAGCTGGAAAGCCCTATATACAATGGGCTGTTGGTTTGGCAAATGAATCGCCAATTTGACAACGTGGTGCGAAAGCCGAACATATGGTGTTGAGTTAACAACGGCATATGCCTCCGTAGCACCACGGAAGTTCATTTTGGCATATTGAGCCGGCTCATCGATACCGATTTTGTTGCCGGACTCTTCTTTGCACTCGACATAACAATGTCCAGGACCTTTGAATGGGTACTTTAGTGCATATTTTATGTTTGCCTTGTTCCCGTACGCAAATAGCACATTGTGATGTACCCGGTAGCGTAGTAAAACATAAGGGTTGTACGGCACGACCTGTGAGTTGTCGTATATTAAGCCGTTTACCTCTATATTGGCACCACCATCCTGGGGTGCAGGCCGGTAATACAACGCAGGCCTGTCGGGCCGCAAAATCGTGCACTTGGAGTACGGGGCTGGGAAACCCTTCTTGCAGCGCCCGTAATATTGGTCACGAGTACCACACCAACTTTCGCTGCATCTGTGCAGCTGCAAATGCATCAATTCGCGCACTTGTCGGTGCATTTCCGCGATGGGAGTGTCATCACCTTTTTCTGGCAAAAGTGGAATGTGAGCCCAAATGTATTGCTGAATAACATCTGGAACTGCATCCAGATCAGTCTGGGCCACAATGTGTGCATGTGGGCCTCCACGGCCTTGGAACTCCATGGACTCTCCTGATCCAAGGATTGTTCCAAAGAACTTTTTTTCGTAAAGTTCTTCACGGAATTCAGCAATTTTGCTGATCCACACACGCATCCACATATCAAAACGGTCAGTAAATACTTGACCGTTCTTATATAAGTTATCTTTGAACTCTGGCCACTCACGATTGTTCGTGAATGTGATGAAGAGTCGCGCCTTTTTTGGGTCGTGGCAACGCGCAAAAATGGTATTGCAACTTTCATACATTTTCTTCCAATATTGAAGACAGTTAACATTGTGTTCGTTAAAGCGAACAACACTACCAATGTCATCAACAGTTCTCTGTTGGGCATTGGGGTTCTGCCGTGCCTGCTGCTTGTTGTATTGGTTGACCAAATACTGCAGCAAGTTTTTTGGAGTGCTGATCCGCAGGTCCATGTCAGGTCTGCGCAAAAATGTGGCGACTTGCCAATCAATTTTTGCTGCCTGGTCAAGGACCCAGCGTTGACCAAGTCCTCCACCACATGATAAAATGTGGTGGTACTGCAACTCCAAATTTTCGTCCCTTATGGCGAGACGATACTTGCAATAATCTCGCAATGAGATAAATCTTTTGGATTTGTCAATGCGGCCATAAAGTGAAGAAGTAGAGGCAATTGACCCTGCATCAGATGATGCAACGGACTGAGTGTCACAAGAATCATTGTCTGACTCGGCCTCAGAGTCGAATAGGCCAGCTCCATCTTGAGCACTTTTTCGGTTACGCGATGACGGCTTAGCATATTTTATGCCAGTTATATACCCATCATCGCCCATTGGATTAATTAATGGGTATGTCAAGCTGTCAGTCCATGGACTGAAAGGAGCAATTTCATTCAATTGCCCTTGCTTGTTCTCGACCCAAATCCCCTTTGCCGGGGGTGCTCCAGTGGGATCCGCGTGAATAGCGAACATCCCCTCACCCGTTGAAGGCGTGATTATTTGGTGCGGGTGGAGCTTTGGGTCTTTATGAGCAGCAGGGGTTCTGCGCTCATCCAACAAAGTCATACGGAAAAAGCGAAGTTCTTCCGGGTTTTGTTTTTTGAGTAGCTCCTGAAGCTGCTCACGCGCCTGCTTATATGCTTTAGCGGCGGGGTGATGCTTTTGGATCATTTCTACCAAAAGCTTCAGGGTCGCTTCATTAAGCTCATGACCCTGTACAATATCATCTTCGTTTTTAACCTTTTCCCCAGTAAATATGGGGTTGTTTCGACGCTTTTCCATAGCCTCGACTGGGTCCAGTATGTATAGCTGGCCAAAGCCAGGGATCTGGGTTGTCCCAGCCTGCATGCTGCTTATGCGGCGATGGAATTCTCCGTTAAGAATAACGGCCATCGGTCCACCAGCAGGGCTCGGCTTGTTTCCAGCGGAAACACTTGCAAATTGGAGCAAGTTATTATAACGCGACATGCGTCGCACAAAATCTTTGCCCTCTTTTGGTTGGTTTTCACTAACGATAAGCTCCTTAAGCTCTTGAGGGTGTTCGTTCAATTTTGGCAACACAACTCTTCCTTTTCGGCAGCAAAGTCCGCTGTCTTCGTGTAAGAAAAGAAGAGCTCCACAGTGAGGGCATTTGTGGTCACCAAGATTTCCGGTATGAGAATACTCCGGGAAATGTTTTGCTGCAGCAGCAGCGCAGTGCCAGCCGTTGTGCACCGTAAGACAACGTTTTGTGAACGGTGTTGCTGGCCCCAGCGTATTAGTTCGTGGGCGAACTGTTGGTGCGGGTGAAGGCGAACGGCTTGCTGATGCCGAAAGCCTTTTTTGAACGCGCAAAGATCGCCTCGGCGGCGTTTTCGGCCTGACGAAGATTACATCGTCAGCTTGCGCAATTGGCTCTTGCGGGATGCAAGACTCTGACACCAAACCAAACGTATCAGTTTGATTTTCACCGGCCACTTGGGCTTGGGTGAGAATGGCATTAACTTCCTGTCCACTTGTTTGTGGTTCGATTATCATTATGTCATCATGCTCATCAACTTCCATTGGCTCTGCGGCCTTAGATATCGGTTGCGCTTCATCCACATGTCGATAGACAATAGGGCAAGGCGTTGATACTCCTTCCCTCGGATGGTACGACACATTATCAGAGCCGTAAAGCTCATTGATGTGCCATAAAATGCGCTTCTTTTCATAATTGACGGCTAAATCTGGCAGAACAAACGTGCGGTTGTTCATCAGCCAGGACTCAGCATACAGGCACACGAAGTACCCGCAGCTATTTCCATCGTGTTGGACCGTAAGATTTACGGCATTAAAAATCCCGGTCAACATTGTTGACGGCAAAATATCAGAAATGATCTTTCCAATTTTATCCGTCAGTTGCGGATCCAACCTGCCATATGGGGTAGGCAAAGAATCGGCAAAATGAGTGCCAAATTGCACATCATGGACAATGAGAGTCCAATGTCCAGGGAAATGTACTGGCAAAAGTATAACTTCTGCCGGAACATTAGGGTCGTACCCAAATGTCATATTTTTGTAAGGCATGACTCTGTCCAAGCCATTTTCCCATACCATTGGGTCAACAACGACCACTTTTCGTTGTGATATGCTTGCCAAGTATGCCAAATAAGTGGCAACAAAGCCGTCATTGAGAAACTGGGTCAGATCATTCCAGCAGGTCTCAATGTATCTTGGGCCAGAACTCGGGGCAAGCGCTGTTTCGCCATCACGTTCGTAAAGGCCAATTGCTGCCCATCTCCAAATTTTGCAGGCAAAATTCCGCGTGGTTGCGAAATTAATTTGCACTGTGCTGAAATTTATTTTATCAGGCACATTGAGCAAAACCGCCACATTTATGCCAGCTTCAGAGCTCTGACCCATTGACGAGCCTTCGCTCATTGAATCATTTGTTTTGGCCCTGCCTGGTCCTCGAGTTTTTTTGGCGGGTCGTCCACGGTTTCGTTGCGTGGAAACTGGCGTAGAAGCAATTGCTTCATTAGCAAACACGGGTCGGTCAACATCGTCGACCTTCCCCCTTTTGCTGCGCGGCGATGCCTCAATATTTTGAGTGGTCGATGTGTTTTGTGTGCCAACTGATGACACACTGTTTTGCGAAGCAATGGTTGCCTCATCTCCGGCTCTCGGAGGTATACTCCGTCTTTTACTTCCAATGGAAGAAGCCGGGGTGCTTAATTGCAAAGCACTTAAATTTGGGGTGTTTAAAGCCCGGGGTGATGCCACCCCACTCTCATCTGCACTCCCGTCTGGGACGGGTGAGCGACCTGGGCTGACAGATTGCTCCGTCCGCTCTTGGTGACGCTCTTGTCTCTTCGCTCTCAAATTCTTTTGCTTTGAAGGCATCTGAAAACAAAGATGAAGCAATGATATGCACATGTGGCAAAATATTTAGGAATTACAACGGATAAACCACACGTAAATCAAATATTTATCAAAAACATTGAAATAGTGTGAAATAAAAATGGTGCATCTTCCTGATCGCCACAGTGAAGCCGCTGCAATCAATCAGCCAGGGCTCACATATCCCATCTGCCCTAAGGGCATTGAGTGCAGAGTTATCATTATTGGTCAATGAAGTCATCGAAAACCATTATGAACCACAAATCTCCCGAAAGAGCCGGTCCTTTCACGGTTCCCAAAAGATAAGTCCTTATTATCATCAAGTGTTGACTTGATAAGTTTTGGTTAACTCCGATATCCTATGTTACTTCTCACCAGTCCACTGGTCTTGGCAAAGTGCGGGACCAGCTTCGCACCGGATGTTGGCCGGTAACAATAAGGAAATCATCATTGTAAACCGTTGTGGACCACAATCCTCTAAGGATAGGTCATCGTACTACAATTCCAAGGAACGGGCCAAGTTGACCACAATCCCGTGATTGGCACGACATGTTGACCACAAATGGTGCGACACATGCCCCTAAGGGCCAGTCAGCGAACCGCAATGGTGCGACACATGCCCCGAAGGGCCAGTCAGCGAACCGCAATGGTGCGACAGATGCCCCGAAGGGTCAGTCAGCGAACCGTAATGGTGCGACACATGCCCCGAAGGGCCAGTCAGCGAACCGAAATGGTGCGACATATGCCCCGATGGGCCAGTCAGCGAACCGTAATGGTGCGACACATGCCCCGAAGGGCCAGTCAGCGAACCGAAATGGTGCGACATATGCCCCGAAGGGCCAGTCAGCGAACCGTAATGGTGCGACACATGCCCCGAAGGGCCAGTCAGCGAACCGAAATGGTGCGACATATGCCCCGAAGGGCCAGTCAGCGAACCGCAATTGGTGCGACACATGCCCCGAAGGGCCAGTCAGCGAACCGAAATGGTGCGACAGATGCCCCGAAGGGCCAGTCAGCGAACCGCAATGGTGCGACACGTGCCCAGAAGGGCCAGTCAGCGAACCACAAAGAAATGTGAATCAAAAAGGTGACTTAAGGACAGAACAATTAAATATGCCAAGAATTTGCAAAATTTATATTTTTTGATTGGCAATTTAATTGTTCTTAATTATTCTATGAAAGAACATATAGCGTACCTCGTTATACTGTATTACCTAATCCATCCTTAGATTTGGGATAGAAAAAACTATTTCTATATATAGCAAGGTATAATTTAAAATAAATTGAACTCTGAAAATTTTTCGGATGTCTTAAAAGAGCAGTGAAAAATTTCTGCTTTTATCTTTATAAGATACACTGGATAAGTATAGTCTCAATCATGGCATTGTCTATTTTTAGTTCAATTTTGTGCTTTGGAAATTATCATTTCAAAAAAAAACATTATTAACCCATCGAAATCAACATTTTTAAAGAATTTATTAATTTTTTGAATGTTTAATTTTTCTAACAGATTAAAAAGCAAAAATGATAAAGCAGAAATTTTCATTGTTCATATTATAAAAAAAAATTCTTTACGCCAGTGATTAAAGGGTTGAAACCTACGGCATTCAATTTGCCATCAAAATGTTTGTCCACCAGCACATTGAAACGGGGCGAAAGCAGTGCCAATTTGAGGCCGAGTTGAGGACGGTCAAAAATGTGGGAAATTGTCCATCCAAACATTGTTGTGCGGCTGCTGAAAATGTTGAGAATTAAAAATGCAAAAAATATAAAATGCTTAAACGGCCCCGAATTTGGTTTATAGGGAAAAATCTTTGAAATTGGAGGCCTCTTTTGGGCACAAAAAACAACAAAAACACTAAAAAAACTCACCTTTTTTTGCAATTGAAATATTTGTCCACCAGCGCATTGAAACGTTGCGAAAGAAGTGCCAATTTAAGGCCGAGTTGAGGACGGTCAAAAAAAGGAGAATGTCCATCCAAACGTTGGTGCTGAAAAAGTCACGAAAAATTTTCTAAAATTGCAAAAACACTCAAAAATCATAAAAAAAGCCGGCATCTTTACAGGAAAAAACAAAAATATTTGTTAGCCATTTTGAAAATAGTATTTCATTAAAGATTTTTGGCATAAAATCCTTAAAAAAATAAACCATAAAAAACTATTCACTATTACAACAAAAAAAAAAACCAAATTTGAATATTAAAAATTTTTCATTGGTGTTTGGTCTTTTCAATTATTTCACAAAAAACGGGGAGGGGAATCAATTAAAAAATCAATTGCAGCGGCAACAAATCACCTGAATAGATTGAATTCAATTGGTTGAGATCGATGAGAATTGTCAGTGGAATGAGACGACGCAAATTGTCCAAATGACCACCATCGCAAAGCCCAAGTGAAAATTGGCCACATTTGACGAAGAAAAATGTCCCAAATCGGCTGGCAAATCCACAAATGTAAATCAGTGCCTCTTTTGTCGAAAATTTGGTGATTTGAACGAGAAAATCCATGACAGAGTGACAATGTCCTAAAAACGGAAGGAATGCTTTTATTCCAATATAAAAGTTTCTTTGGCTCTTGTGGAGTTTAGCCCAATACTGTAAATTTTGTTGAAAATGAAATATGGTTTTTATCGAATTAGGGTTAAGGTTCAAAATGAGTCTAAACTGAAATGATCAACGTCTTTATAAGATACACTGGATAAGTATAGTCTCAATCATGGCATTGTCTATTTTTAGTTCAATTTTGTGCTTTGGAAATTATCATTTCAAAAAAAAACATTATTAACCCATCGAAATCAACATTTTTAAAGAATTTATTAATTTTTTGAATGTTTAATTTTTCTAACAGATTAAAAAGCAAAAATGATAAAGCAGAAATTTTCATTGTTCATATTATAAAAAAAAATTCTTTACGCCAGTGATTAAAGGGTTGAAACCTACGGCATTCAATTTGCCATCAAAATGTTTGTCCACCAGCACATTGAAACGGGGCGAAAGCAGTGCCAATTTGAGGCCGAGTTGAGGACGGTCAAAAATGTGGGAAATTGTCCATCCAAACATTGTTGTGCGGCTGCTGAAAATGTTGAGAATTAAAAATGCAAAAAATATAAAATGCTTAAACGGCCCCGAATTTGGTTTATAGGGAAAAATCTTTGAAATTGGAGGCCTCTTTTGGGCACAAAAAACAACAAAAACACTAAAAAAACTCACCTTTTTTTGCAATTGAAATATTTGTCCACCAGCGCATTGAAACGTTGCGAAAGAAGTGCCAATTTAAGGCCGAGTTGAGGACGGTCAAAAAAGGAGAATGTCCATCCAAACGTTGGTGCTGAAAAAGTCACGAAAAATTTTCTAAAATTGCAAAAACACTCAAAAATCATAAAAAAAGCCGGCATCTTTACAGGAAAAAACAAAAATATTTGTTAGCCATTTTGAAAATAGTATTTCATTAAAGATTTTTGGCATAAAATCCTTAAAAAAATAAACCATAAAAAACTATTTACTATTACAACAAAAAAAAAAACCAAATTTGAATATTAAAAATTTTTCATTGGTGTTTGGTCTTTTCAATTATTTCACAAAAAACGGGGAGGGGAATCAATTAAAAAATCAATTGCAGCGGCAACAAATCACCTGAATAGATTGAATTCAATTGGTTGAGATCGATGAGAATTGTCAGTGGAATGAGACGACGCAAATTGTCCAAATGACCACCATCGCAAAGCCCAAGTGAAAATTGGCCACATTTGACGAAGAAAAATGTCCCAAATCGGCTGGCAAATCCACAAATGTAAATCAGTGCCTCTTTTGTCGAAAATTTGGTGATTTGAACGAGAAAATCCATGACAGAGTGACAATGTACCTAAAAACGGAAGGAATGCTTTTATTCCAATATAAAAGTTTCTTTGGCTCTTGTGGAGTTTAGCCCAATACTGTAAATTTTGTTGAAAATGAAATTTCATTTTTATCGAATTAGGGTTAAGGTTCAAAATGAGTCGAAACTGAAATGATCAACGACCTCTTAACCTATAGATTGCTTCTTTTCTGAATGCCGTTGTTTTGACACTGACCTTGCGACGAATTTCGATTGGTCTCCAAATTGTCAATTCGCTTTCGCCATCAAAATGTTTGTCCACCAACGCTTTGAAACGTGGCGAAAACAATGCCAATTTGAGGCCGAGTTGAAGACGGTCAAAAAAGGGAATGTCCATCAATCGTTGCACAATAACCAACTAAAATTGTTTAAAAAAAAATTTTTTGAGAAATTTCTAAGAAAAATGTTCACATTTTTTGATCAAAAAATGGTTTAAATTATCTTTTGATTAAGCACTGATGGATGACTTTAACTTCGTTACTATATATTTAAACAAAATTAACAAATACGTAAAACCGAAAAATTTGAATTTTCTTCTCTTTTTAGCCCATAATAACTTTTCCAATGACAAAAAAGTTGAGTTAATCAATAACGCACACCATCTCAAACATGAGAATGTGAATAAACAGATGGAATATAAAAACATACAAATTATGGACAAATAATTTTGTAAATATTATAAAATAAATTCTTTAGGCTGTTTAAGGGGAAAGAGGTACAACTACGGGTGGGAGAGGTAAAACTGTGATTAGAAGAGGTACAACAAATGTTAGAAGAGGTACAACAGTGCTCAAATAAAAATATAAAAAAAAAATTAATTTTAAAAAATATTTCACAAAAAAGAATTAATTTAAATTAAAAAATTAATTTTTTTAAAAACAAACACTCTTTTAAATGGAAAAAAACCTTAAAAAACCCAAAAATGCATAGCAAAAAAAATGTACAACGCCCGGATCCGAACTTTCCCCCCCCCCTCAAAAAGATGCTCAGAATCCCTAATCACATAGGGATTCAGAGGTCTTAACGATGCCTAAACTAAAATCTGATTTCATATTCGTGATCAGCGTCTTAAATTGTCCTTATAGACATGTTTTTTGAATATTTTTGATGAAAAAATTTTTCACGCAAAAACCTGGTCACCCCCCTTTGGTCCCGAATTCCAAAATCACTTTTATTTTTGTATCTTTTTTTAAAAAAGTGATAAAAATATGAAATAAAATTTATCTCATAGAACAAAAAATTGCGGATTTTTGTAGTATTTTACTTTTGCAGAATGATCTTTTCAGAAGGGAGTTAGGATTTTTTTCTGAAAAATCGGAAATTTCCAGAAATTCTGGAATAACTTTTTTTGTTTTTGTCGTATAGATTTCAATAAATCCCATAAATTTCTCCTTATTTTTGCTATTTTTAATGTTTTATTTCATTAAAATTGATCAACCCTTCGATTTGTTATGAATTTTCAAATTAGCTCAAAATCTCGAGGGCCAAAAAATTGCCAAAAAATAAAGAATTTTTAAAAAATTCCAAAAATTATGAAACGTTAAACAAACATCATATTCGTGCTCAGCACTTCAAAATACCCCAGAAAAATATTTTTCACCTCCTTTATGACCCAAAAAAAATTTTTGAAAATTTCTAGGGGGCCTAGGCTCGAAAATTTTGAAATTTTTCCTACATATGGCACACCATTTCGATAGAGCTTAAAAGCTCTACAATTTTGCCTAACGCATTTTTTGGCTAAAACCGACCCCTAACGAGTTATGGACCCGGGACTCAAATGTCCCGATTAGGCCAAAAAATTTTTCTATTTCCGGGAAAAAAACCGAAATTTTTCCGAAAAAAATACCATTCGATAGAGCTCCAAAAACTGCTTCCCAAAAGTGGTCTCCGTTTTCCCGGGAAAAATCTGTAAAAAATCCTAAAATTCAAAAACCCCAAAACCGACTTTTAGGCCTAACTCGAAAAATTTTGAAAATTTTCGAAATTTTAAAATCTGGAAAAATCGAGCTTATTGAACTCTACAATAAGTCTGCTGGTCACCCCCCGCCCAGATCAAATCCTAAAGCTGTATTCACCATGTACTGAACTGGACAAAGTTGGTACTGAATTTCTAGCCAAGCCTACAGGCTTTCCTATAATAGGTAGAGGCCTGGAATTTTTTTTGACTTTTGGTCAACACTTCAGCTTAGGTTCCTACCAGCAGACATTTTTTAATCCGAGTTTTAGAAAAAAAGTTATGGGCCCTGAACTGCACGAAAAAACAGGAAATCGGTCCCTGGTACTCAGTTGACCCTCGGAGAAAAAAACCTATAGTTTTCCCGGATGCCCCGTCTCGAGCTACCCCCCTGTGCAAAATTTCAGCCCGGTGTGCCCAGCCGTTCCCGAGATTTTGGTTTTAAGGATGAAACTCCTTGTCAATATAACGTATATATAATAAAACAAATAAAAATGTATTGACAATTTATACTTAAATTTAAACTTTTTAAATGAATTGCATTATTTTTTATGTAATTTTTGTATGCTCCAATTTTGTTGGCAAAACGTTCTGAGAAAAAAAAACATCATTTTGAATTCTTCGTGGGTCTCTAGAGCCAGGCTTGGACCGGTTTTAAAATTTGTTTTAAAAATGTAAAATGTAAAAATCGCTAATTGCCTAGGAACACCTAAAAATATTAAACAAGCATGGAAGCCGAAATCCAAGCATGTAATTCGCATCCAAGTACGAATGGGACCCAGATCTAACTCACAATAATAGATTTCTAAATTTTTTCATTTTTTTCGATGGTTTGAATGAAACAAAACCTTGGTCCTTGGAACAAAAAATTTGAAAATTTTATACATGAAATCCAGGTTTTGTGTGCTTTAACCTGGATATATGGACCTTGAATCTGATTTGGATCAGGGTTTTCTAGATTAAAATCCATTAAATCCAGGTTTCCGAAAATGGAGTGTGGGAGAAAGTGGGATAAAGGACATGGGAGAACGGGGTCAAGGCAGTTCGTACAATGGCGTTTCGTACAATTTGAAATGGGAATGGCCATAACTTTTTTGTTCATCGGTTGATTTCTTCAAAATTGGTATCATTCGAAAGCTCTACGTGTTTAGAAGCTATCATTAAGCAGAAGCTAAGCGATTAGTCAGTTCACCAAAAAGTTATGATTTATAAGACTTAAAAATTCAAGAAAATCCTAATTTTTTCTAAACTATAAACCATAACTTTTTGGTGAACTGACTACTCGCTTAGCTTCTGCTTAATGAAAGCTTCTAAACACGTAGAGCTTTCGAATGATACCAATTTTGAAGAAATTAACGGACGAACAAAAAAGTTATGGCCATTCCCATTTCAAATTGTACGAAACGCCATTGTACGAACTGCTATCGACCCATGGGAGAACATCAGGGCTGGAGCGCGCACAGAAAAAAACCGCGGCCGCGCACCGCGCATTCAAATTGCCGCGGCCGCGGACCGCGCAAAAAAAAAAAACCGCGGCCGCGCATCGCGATTCAAATTGCCGCGGCCGCGAACCGCGCATTTAAAAACTCAAAATTTTCCAATTTTTATACCACTTTTTAAAACTTTTTTTTAAAGTTTTCTTATATAAAATTAATTAAAATCCCGATGCATATAAAATTTGGGAAGGGACTGAATGGGGGAGGGGGGTGATTCAGTGTTCAAATTTTCGAACGAGTTCCAATTAGGGTTCGGACCCCGCCCCCGTCCCCGGGGACGGGACAGGTTTTTGGGGCTCACCCCCGTCCCCGCCCCCGTGACTCAGACCCCCGCATCCCCCGCCCCCGCGACCTTCACCCCCGCGGGGGCGCGGGGGTGAAAATACACCCCTAAGAATGACATATTCGTGGATAAAAGGCAAAAAATTTATACAATTTTGAATTTTTTTAATCATTTTGCCAAATTTTTAGTAAATAAAGTAAATTTTATTTTTACTTTTGAATATATTTGTGGATTAGTGGTTAGTGCTTCAACATTAACAATTTTTTTTGTTATGAGTTCGACACCGGTTGACGTTTTCTTTTGATTATATTTTTTTCCAATTAATACAGGGTTTTTCTATATGTTCTTATTTGTAAGAAATGTTCTTATTTGGGGTAATTTAATATTTTCAACTAAAAGAGGAAAATTTCTGAAAAATTTGGCTAATTTATAGCAAAATACAAAATGCAGAAAAAATGAAAAATTTACCCATTCATAAGAAACCGATATAAAAAAATTTCAAATAAAGAATGGGAAAATTTTCAAAATCAATCAGGAAAATTTCATTTTTTAACTAAAACTTTGATCTTTAAAAACCTGAGTAATTTTCATAAATTTTTAAAATGTTTAAATATTTCGTCTACAACTGAAACAGAAAATAATTCGGCTTTTATGAGAATTTATATTACCTAAAAATGATTAATAAAATTTTAATCTTTTCTGTTTTGATATCTTTTATTAGAATTTTATTATGATTTTGTAGAAAGAAAAGCACACATTTAAAACCGAGGGATAAATTTTTGTTATTTATTAGGCACAAAAATTGATCACACGCAAATGATGAAGGATTTACTCACAAAAAGGTTTTATACTTTTTCAGCATTTAATTATCTAATTGCAAAAAATAAACACGAACGAACAACGAATGGGAAGAAAATTAATTACAAAAAATAATTAAAAATATAAGCATTTTATTTTATTTTTTGTTTGGCTTTTATTTGAAATAGATTTCACATTAATTAACTTTATAGTCATTCTTTTTTTTCAATGTCAGATCCCTCTTTTTTCTGATCATCCGAAATGGTCTGCCAAATTCATTGGTTATTTTAGGATTATAAATTGCATATTTTTCTACGTATAAATATGAAGGGTTCAAAAATAAATTCATTCATTCATTTTTATTAGAAGGTTTTTTAGCGATAAAATTTAAAATATTTTTATGCATTTTTAAAAATTGAATTTGACTTTTTAAGAAATTCACTTAAAAACCAATTGATGAATGAATGAATAAACGATGAAGCAGAATTTGTAAGTGTTCGGGTGGTCAACCCCGAGAGATGAAAGAACACAATTGCATTAATTTCCCTTTTGCATTTGTCTTTTTCTTTTCCTCTCCATTTTCCACACTCTCTATTTTTGTGTCTTCCTTTTATTTATGTTAGACACTATTGATTAATTATGTCCATGCATGTCCATTCCCCTCATTCATTCAGTTGCTTTTTATGCACTTATTCAACTTCGCCTATTATTGTTCTCCTCCAATTTTTATTCGCGCCACCGACTTCGCCCATTTTATTTAAATTGTTTTAATTTATTTGTTCATCAAATAAACATTTTATTGAGTCGGTTTCAAGACCGAACAATTGGCGACGCCCGTCTTAAATAAAGACTCAACTCGGGATATTTTGGCAATTTCGGACAGACTCCGAATTGCTATTCATCAATTCTTCAAAAAAAGCAATAGACCCAATAAGGGTGAGCTTCCGCCAGGCGCGGTTTATTCATCGTAAAACCAAGATACCCAGGTGGTTGCGGTTTCCGCCAGGTGCGGTTTACTCAACAAACACAAGCAAATTCACCGAAAGTTGATCAACAAATATGGCACAAAATCCGACAATCGACCAGCTAGTGAAAATGCTGGCGGATCAACAGAAAATGGTGCAGGACCAATCACAGCAAATCGCTCAGTTGATTGCGATCCGACAAAACGCACCTAATGCGGCGGCACAGCCCAATCAAGGAGCAAATTCAGTGCCATTATTGCCGGACATCTCACCATTCGAGTCAACGGACGACAAGAGCCGAATTTCGGAATGGATTGAGAGATTCAAATTCGCGTTGGATTGCACGGCACCAACAGCAAACGACGAAGTCAAGGTCAAATGTTTGATGAATAAGCTGAGCGAGTCAGCATTCAGCGAGTACAGCAGATCAGTTCTGCCGTCGTCGGTCACCGATTTCGATTTTAAAGTGACGACCGAAAAGCTCGAAAAGCTGTTTGCTAAAGCACAGTCCATTTTCATCGACCGCTACGAGTGCTTAAAATCGGTGAGAGGAGAAGGCGAACAATTCAGGCAGTTCATAAATCGGCACAGAAAATTGCTGACCGATTTTAAATTCGATGAGCTGACCAAAGAGCAATTTAATTGCCTCATGTTATTGATGGCACTAAAAGCGCCCAATGAAGCTGCATTGCGACAGCGAATTCTGACAAAATTGTCATCAGATGGCGCCAACATCAGCTATGATGGAGTGGTGGAAGACTTAATCAGCTTCCAATCCACAATTTCAGAAGCAAAGGCCATCGAAGCGACAAGTTCTTCGAGGCCGGTGAATGCGATTCGACACAATCAAAAACCGAACAATTCACCGAACAAATTCGTCAAGGAAAGTCCGAAGCCAAACAATTCGCCGAACAAATTCTTCAAGGAAAGGCCAAACACTCAGGCAACCACGACATGTTGGCGGTGTGGCTTCGGCGTGCATCGACCTGACGAATGCCGTTACAAAACGAGCAAATGCCGAAAGTGTGAGTTTGTTGGCCATTTGGATAAACAGTGCGAACGAGTCCAAGAGTGGCGCAAACGCCAAAATGCCAAAAAGAAAGGCAACAACCGTGTTGGCCATCTTCGCATTGGCATGACCGCGCATGCCGTAAATTCCATTTCACTGCTAAAAACAGCGGTTCTGTTCAACAGGAAGCCAGTCGAATTCCATCTCGACACCGGCTCGGACATTGTCGTCATTGATGAAGTGACGCATGAAAATGTTGGACGACCACCAATCGAAAAATGCAACGAAATTGGCAAGGCATTCGACGGCACAAAAATTTCCTTTATTGGAAAAGGATTCGGCATCTTCAAATTTGGCAAAATTGAAGTGCAGCAAACATTTTATGTTGCAAAAGCAGGCTCACTAAATTTGTTGAGCTGCAAAATGATGGACTTATTCGGGCTGTTAGATGAATTGAAGCTGAAAATCAGCAACCCAACAGTAAATGCTTGCATCGCGCATGGCAAAAAGGTTGAGAATATTATCCCGAATGAAGCAACGCAGATTGCTGGGACAGCAGCAGAAATTCAAGCCCTGGAAAAGGAATTTCACGAAATTTTCAGTGAAGAATTGGGCCATTGCCTAAAGGAGAAGGCACATCTCGCCCTAAAAGATGACGCAAGGCCAGTATACCGCAAAGCTCGTCCAGTACCCTACAATTCGTTAGAGGTTGTTGAGCGCGAACTGAGCCGATTGGAACAAATGAACGTCATCCACAAAGTCGAACATTTGGAGTGGGCCGCGCCTATTTTGATTGTCAAAAAGGCCGACGGATCCGCCCGACTTTGCATTGATTACTCTACAGGCTTAAATGATTCTCTTCTGGACTGCCAATACCCGCTTCCAATACCGGAAGACATTTTTGCAACGCTAAATGGAGGCAAAATTTTCTCGCAAATCGATCTGCGAGACGCCTATTTCCAAGTCGAATTGGACGAAAATTCCAAAAATTTGTGTGGACTGTCAACCCACAAGGGCAATTACCGGATGGAAAGACTGCCATTCGGTGTCAAATCAGCCCCAGCCATATTTCAATCGATTATGGAAAAATGTTGGCAGGATTGGAATTTGCCACCGCCTATTTGGACGACATTATAATCGTCAGCAAAAGCATTTCGGAACACACCAATCACTTAAAAGAAGTTTTTGGTCGCATTCAGGCATACGGATTCCGCGTCAAATTGGCAAAATGCAAATTTTTCCGAGATCAAATTAAATATCTCGGACAGATAATTGATAAAAACGGACGCCGACCGGATCCAGCAAAAATCTATGCAATTAGCCAAATGCCTGCACCAAACGACATTCCATCGCTCCGATCATTTCTTGGTATGGTAAACCATTACCAACAATACGTCAAAAACATGCGGTTCATTGGAAAACCGCTCGACGATTTGCTTAAAAAGGAAATTGATTGGAATTGGAGCGAAGGATGCGAAAATGCGTTTCGAAAAATTAAGGAAATTCTGGCATCAGATTTGCTGTTAACGCATTATGATCCCAAAATGGAGATCATTGTTGCAGCAGACGCTTCCGAATTGGGCATCGGAGCAGTCATTTATCACAAATTCCAAGACGGAAACATCAAAGCAATTGCCCATGCTTCAAAATCACTCGCCCCTGCGGAAAAAAAATTATTCGCAGATCGAAAAAGAGGGTTTGGCGTTGATTTTTGCCGTACAAAAATTTCATAAAATGATTTATGGACGGCATTTCACTCTGCAAACTGACCATAAACCCCTTGTCAGCATTTTTGGCAGTAAAAAAGGGATTCGGCAGTGCAGTGCCAATCGTCTTCTTCGGTGGTCATTAATCCTTTTGGCCTATGATTTTACCATCGAGTACATCAACACCTGATTTTGAGACGAATTTCGACCAAACAATTTCAAAATTGCCGTTAAAATTTTCGGACCTCGTCGCTGCTTCTGAGAGCGATGAAAACATTGTTCAAGTCCAAAAATTTGTCAAAAATGGTTGGCCAAATGAAAAGGCCATGGACAAGGAAAACCAAATGGTCCGTGATTTTTGCCGAAGAAAGGAAGAACTTTCAATTGAAAAGGGATGCCTCATGTTTGGAGAAAGAGTGGTAATCCCGAAAGTATTCCATTCAAAAATTCTGAAATTGCTGCACAAAGGACATCCCGGCATGAAAAGGATGAAGCAGCTGGCACGTCAATACGTTTTCTGGCCAAAAATCGACCAGGACATTGAAGATTATGTCCGTGAATGTGTGCCATGTCAGGTTGCTGCAAAAGCGCCGATTAAGACAAATTTACAATCATGGCCAAAAACAACAGGCCCATGGCAACGCGTACACATGGATTTTGCCGGACCGTTTTTTCGGAAAATATTTTCTGATTGTTGTCGATTCTTATTCGAAATACCCCGAGGTATTCGAAATGTCAACAATTTCGACGGCAATGACAATTGAAAAGCTAAGATATTTGGCTTCACGGCACGGAATCCCGGAAACATTGGTTTCAGATAACGGGACACAATTCAAAAGCACGGAATTCGCCAAATTCACAGCGGCCAATGGAATTAACCATTTGTTCTCGGCTCCGTATCATCCCATGTCCAATGGACAAGCGGAGAGATTTGTTGACACGTTTAAGCGTGCCTTCAGAAAATTAAAAGGGGAGGGAATGTCATCAGTGAAGGAAATAATTGAGACATTTTTGGTCACATATCGGACCACCCCCAACGATTCTTTGCCGGACTCGAAAAGTCCAGCCGAAATGCTCATTGGACGAAAGCCACGAACAACATTGGACCTGCTGAAGCCGCCTCCAATTCAGCCGATCGAACGTGATCAGGCAATGGAGAAGAAATTCAATCGCCGATTTGGCACACGTCCACAAATTTTCGCTTCAAAGGACGCAGTTTGGGCACGACATCGCCTTTCCCAAATTTGGAAGGCCGGAACGATCTGTGGATGTTCCGGTGTCATATACAACGTCCGATTTGAGGATGGATCCAGCGGTCGCTATCATGCGAATCAGCTGAGGCACCGAAAGGCGACCCAAAATGTCGAGGACCCATTGAATATTTTGAATGAGGAATTTAATCTGCCAATTCAAATGGCACCAATGGCAAATGGACACCAAAATGGGCAGGTCCTAGAGAATAGGCCTGACCCCGTCAATGCTGAAGAAGGAATGGAAGAACCGCCGATCAGAGATGAGCAACAGGACGTCATCCAAGCCGCTCGGTCGCCGACACCTGCTGCTCGATCGCCGACGCCACAACGCCGTTACCCTGATCGCCGACGGCAACCACCTGCGCGATACTCGCCCCGTTAGATCATTTAAAAGGGGAGGTGTTCGGGTGGTCAACCCCGAGAGATGAAAGAACACAATTGCATTAATTTCCCTTTTGCATTTGTCTTTTTCTTTTCCTCTCCATTTTCCACACTCTCTATTTTGTGTCTTCCTTTTATTTATGTTAGACACTATTGAT
Organism: Heterodera schachtii; assembly: GCA_023374025.1. Lineage (NCBI taxonomy): Eukaryota > Metazoa > Nematoda > Chromadorea > Rhabditida > Heteroderidae > Heterodera > Heterodera schachtii. The sequence continues at coordinate 334,233 of SIJG01000097.1, read as the reverse complement.
TAATTATGTCCATGCATGTCCATTCCCCTCATTCATTCAGTTGCTTTTTATGCACTTATTCAACTTCGCCTATTATTGTTCTCCTCCAATTTTATTCGCGCCACCGACTTCGCCCATTTTATTTAAATTGTTTTAATTTATTTGTTCATCAAATAAACATTTTATTTTGTGGTATAGAGCAGCACCCGGTAAAGCCAAAAGTACGCGACTGTCTGACCAGAAATCCTAGAATAATGAAGCGAAATGTACAATTATATTTTTCTGATAGTGTTAGTTAAAATTGCAATTCATGCATTATTTATCATATATTCCCGCATTTTTTAAGAATTAAAATATTTAAGCTTTCTTTTAACGACCTATTCCTACTTGTTGCAAGTTTGTCAACTACACTGTGACATTTATGCGGTATTATAAAAAATAAATGCTTTTTAGCTCCCTAAACCGAGCCAGATTTCAAAATAAATTTTTCTTCACCATTGAATTAAATAAAGAGTCGGTCTAAAATATAATTTCGTGATTCACCGCCCAATCACAAGGAAAAGTTATTTAGAGAAAATTGTGGTATAGAACAGCACCCGGTAAAGCCAAAAGTACGCGACTGTCTGACCAGAAATCCTAGAATAATGAAGCGAAATGTACAATTATATTTTTCTGATAGTGTTAGCTAAAATTGCAATTCATGCATTATTTATCATATATTCCCGCATTTTTTAAGAATTAAAATATTTAAGCTTTCTTTTAGCGACCTATTCCTACTTGTTGCAAGTTAGTCAACTACACTGTGACATTTATGCGGTATTATAAAAAATAAAATGCTTTTTAGCTCCCTAAACCGAGCCAGATTTCAAAATAAATTTTTCTTCACCATTGAATTAAATAAAGAGTCGGTCTAAAATAAATTTCGTGATTCACCTCCCAATCACAAGGAAAAGTTATTTAGAGAAAATTGTGGTATAGAGCAGCACCCGGTAAAGCCAAAAGTACGCGACTGTCTGACCAGAAATGCTAGAATAATGAAGCGAAATGTACAATTATATTTTTCTGATAGTGTTAGCCAAAATTGCAATTCATGCATTATTTATCATATATTCACGCATTTTTTAAGAATTAAAATATTTAAGCTTTCTTTTAGCGACCTATTCCTACTTGTTGCAAGTTAGTCAACTACACTGTGACATTTATGCGGTATTATAAAAAATAAAATGCTTTTTAGCTTCCTAAACCGAGCCAGATTTCAAAATAAATTTTTCTTCACCATGGTATTAAATAAAGAGTCGGTCTAAAATATAATTTCGTGATTCACCTCCCAATCACAAGGAAAAGTTATTTAGAGAAAATTGTGGTATAGAGCAGCACCCGGTAAAGCCAAAAGTACGCGACTGTCTAACCAGAAATGCTAGACAAATGAAGCGAATGCAGTCATGGTCATATGTTTATAACCACTTTCCATTCCGGTAAAAAACCTTAAATAAAACTTTTTGTAGCTCTTTGATAGGCGTACACTTATAACATTTTTTGTAGCATTTTTAATGCGCTTTCCATGGTACCAACCATTAAGCGAAATATCGGTTAATGCCCGAATTCATTTGACTTTGTGTGTCACACCCCATTTTTGGGTGGTCATATGTTTATAACCAAAAAATTTTGCTTAAACTCAATATTTTTTGTGTTAAAAATTCTGTAAAAATTCCTGCCAAGCTAACTTTTGGTGCTGATCAAAAAAGTCATTTACAGCAACTTGATCAGATCACTCCTTCATAGTGATCTGGACACTCCAAAATACACTGAAAATCGGTAAAATTTTCAAAAAAATTCCTAGGGGGTTTGGAAAAATTTTCTGGAAAAATTTATTATATCTATCTGAAAGAGCACAAAATCCTCTGCAATATGCAAAAGACCACAAGTCTTACGACTTACACCCGATGAGGTATGGGCACTGCAATTTCGGTGTCTACAAAAAGTACTGTATTCCTTAAGGAAAAATACATTTTACAGTAAAAATGATCAACACCGAAATTGATCTACCCATACCTCATCGGGTGTAAGTCGTAGAGACATACGATCTTTTGTATATTGTAGCGAATTTTGTACTCTTTCAGATGGATATAATAAATTTTTACAGAAAAAATTTCCCAACCCCCTAGGGATTTTTTTCGAAAATTTTCCCAATTTTCAGTTTTTTAGGGTATCCCGATCACTATGAAGGAGTGATCTGATCAAGTTGCTGTAAAAGACTTTTTTGATCAGTATCAAAAGTTAGCTTAGCAGGAATTTTTACAGAATTTTTGGCACTAAAAATATTGAGTTTAAGCAAGATAAAATTTTTGGTTATAAACATATGACCATCCGAAAATGAAGTATAATTGGTTCCTACCAATGTCACTTTCGTATCAAAGAATATTTTCGTCAATGAGTGATACTATTAGAAAGCCCACAAAAAATGCTACAAAAAATGCCAAAATATTTCAGTCATCCTTAATTTTGCTGACAGTTTTTCATTAAAATGATTTATAATTTTGAAGAATTTACAAATCCAATTCGTAAAAAAAAAGAATTAAGAAAAATAAAAAAGAATTTCATAAAAAATTTAAACGAAAGCTATTCAATAACTTAAAAAATTTTTGGTACAGAAATAATTGATTTCTTTTCAAATTACATAAATTTTCCAATATTTACCAATGCTTTTTCGATTTTCACCGAAAATTTTACGAAGTTGACCGCCCAATTTCAAAGTTTTGGCGAATTGACTGCACAAAATTTAAAAATTTACTCCATTTTCACCTTAAAAAACGTAAGAAAATTAACCCGTAAAACCCGTATCGTAATTGTACGGGTAAGGGTAAGGGTTACGGGTTTGACATCGATACGGGTTACGGGCTTACGGGCTAAAAACCCGTAAAACCCTTAACCCGTAAAAACCCGTATCGGCCGAAAAAAATACGGGTTACGGGTTACGGGCCCGTAAAAGCCCGTATACGGGTCCGGCCCGTATCCGATCTCTAGTTATAAACATATGACCATGACTGTAGTTGAAAAAAAAAATGCATTTTTGGAGAAATTTAAAAATGGTATAAATGTTTGAACCACATATTCGCGAATATTTTATTTTTGATTTGAAACTTTCCATTTTTTAATATAAAATAGACTACTTACTTGATGAAGGTTTAATAAAATAAGTAGGGCATCGTTTTTTAGACAATGAATGCGTATTTAGGTATGGGTTCCTTGTTTAGAATAATGAATTCTAAATAATCTAAAATTTGGATTACATTATATAAAACTTATAATAGGCCTTTATTGGAATCCGTCTCTTCAAAAAAATATTTAAAAATCGAAAAGTATCAAAAATATTTCACCAAACGGTTATTTATTAAATGCAGCCTTCCACCAATTCCATACCAAAATCGATTAGAATACCTGTAACTACCAACACTTTAGAATAGGCTAAAGCTGTTTGAACTGTTCATGGCGCACAAAATTATTTATGCCCGAACAGATCTTAAATTATTTCTATTTTTAATCCATCAACACGCTTTAACATCCCCTTTTGCAGATTTATCACAAAATATAAACCTGGGCAAAAAGTGCATCCCCTTTGCTGGGAGGGTAACAAATTTATGGAATCAACTCGATAAAGAACTAATAAAAACAAATTCTTTAAATCAAATTAAAACAAAACTCAAAAGTTCACTAGGGTAATAAGGCCGGAAACCTAGGATAAACAAAATCCTAAGTGATTTGGTAATTTTATATTTCGACATTATTTGACTTTGACCTCAATTAATTGATTTATTTATTTCACATATTTTTGTCTTTTTTAATTCCTGTGATAATCCATATATTTTGTCACTTACTCTACGACACAGTTATCTGAACAGTCGTCAGAGTAAGTGGTTTTTCGCCCTTCTGATGACTTTTTTATTTTTACAAATAAACAATCAAATAGGCACTAAAATAGGCAAACAAAATTTTTATTAAAGCTTTTTATGAACCAACGTTTAAAATATAATAAAAATTTTTTATTTAAATAAAATTATAAATATTTTATAATTTTTTCGAATAAGGACAATTTAAAAAATTTATATATATATATATATATATATTTAGAGAATAAATTTTTAAGAAATTTCTCAATTCTTAGTGGTGTATTTTTTAATTTTTTTGGCGTTTCTTATGGATGTGTTTTTCTTTTTTCTATTGCATTTTTGTTTAGGCATTTCTGAAAATCCTGAAAATGGCACATTAATGTCAAAACCCCAAAAAACCATCGTAAACACCCGGAACCAAGCGGTAAACGCGTTTATCGTGCTTATTTGTGCGTTACCAAGTGCGTAGAATTTTAGGCATTTCTTAAAAACGAAGCATTAGAAATAAACTTTAACTTTCTGGAAAAATAATTTAGAAATAAATATATCAATATTTGGTAAATATTCGATAACTCAAACATTTCTCTATTAGCCTGTAAAATAAAAAAAATTCAAGATTGAATAAAGTTATGTCCAAAAGTACAACAGGGTCTAGGTTCTCAAACATTTTTGTTTATAACTTTTTTTAAATTTAGCCAAATTTTTTTAGAAACCCCGACCCCGACGCTTACAACCCCGACAAACCCCGACCCTGAACAAATTAATTCAAAATTTTGAATTTTAACTATTTTGCAAAATTAAAATAATATTGCTTGATTTAGTCTTACCTATTGATTGTGGTGTAGTTGTTGTGCACCAACACTGACACTATTTTCCGTCATGAGTTCGATATCGGTTGACCTTTTCTTTTTTAATTTATTTTTTGTGCTTAATAGGATTTTTAAATAAAAATATCCATAAAAATCGATCATTTTTGTATAATTTCATGAGAAAATTGAAGCTTTATTGTGCTTAATAGGATTTTTAAATAAAAATATCCATAAAAAATTGATTTATTTTTGGCATAATTTCATGACGTAAACTGAAATCAAATTTTCAAAAATTTTCTTTCGTTGAAATTAAAAAAATCACTTTTCCTTGACTAAATCAGAAAATTAAATTTTTTTCAAATCTTTTGACAAATATAGAAACTTAGAAACAGAGCTGAAATTTCGAAATTCGCCTGGCGCTGATTATCTGCATCGCATGCCACAAAAATTCGTAAAATCTTACTTTAAAAATTAACTCAAAATCGCAAAAATTTATCATTTTTGGACAAAATCTTTTAACAGATCCATCCACATTTTATAAAATTTTCCCGGATGTGCCTATAGGCGCCGCTGCCCCCCCCCCCCCCCCCCCCTCTCCTATAAGTCTGAAAAAAGCGCGGCGCGAAAAGGATGTTTTAAAAAAATAAAAATAAATTGCATTTTTTGCCACCTTAATATTTCATAGAATTTTTTATATTTATAACTGAAAAAATAAACAGTAATTTTCAAAAAAAAAAAATAGGCAATATGCATTTTTGAATTAATTCTGAACAAAAATATTTATGATAAAAAAGAAATAAAAAACAAAAGCACACAAAATAACCCCGACGATCGGGGTTGCAACCCTAATAAAATTATGAAAATGGCAAATTATTATAATAAATATATATAATCAGGGCCCGGATTTTTAGATGCTAAAAATCGCGAAACAGGTACCTAAATAGTTTCTAAAAAACTGCTAAAACAGTTACTAAAAAAAACTGAAAAACGCCAAAATAGTTGCTAAAAAATTTTCAAAAATTGTAAAAACATGTCAACAAATATGTAAATTTTCCAAAATTTCCTCATCTTTATCCTTTTCGGTTGCACAATTGGAAATCAAACACATTTGAAGATTTTCAAGCGTAAAAAGTTTTCGATCGTCCGCCAACCATTAGCAGCCGTCATGCGAAAGACGAAAAGGATAGTGCAGCCGCAGCTTTTTTTTGCCCCTCCCCTCAATATTTGTCTTTAATTTGGGTGGTCTTCGTCTGTTCCTCCTCATCATTAATCGTGTTCAATCAAATGACAATGCTAATGATAGGAGGAACAGACGACGACCACCCAAATCGAAGACAAATATTGAGGGGCGGGGCAAAAAAAAAGCTACGGCTGCACTTATCCTTTTCGTCTTTCGCATGACGGCTGGTAATGGAGAGGAGGAACAGTCGACGACCACACAAACACCGTGATACACTTTTCCCAATATTTATTTAGCTAAATTCAAAATGTTTAAATTTTATGCTTTGCTTTTCCTCTTCATGATCATCAAGCAACAACAGGCAGGAAGTGTTCAATTTGAAAGCGATGAGGTGAAGGTAAGAATGGGGCACGGAAAGAAAAAAACCGGGAATTTGCTTTTTTCATTATATTTTTAAAATGAATGTGAATAAATTTGGAGTCGAATATGAGGGGACTCAATTTAAAAATTTTGCCAGCTCCACGGGTTATGTTCCCAAAAAGTTTTTTTTGGAAAAAGCGTGCCGCAAAAAAAAATTTTTTATTTACAGTCAGATGCAAAAGTATGGAAGCAAAAATTTTTTAACTTTAAAATCTTTTCTCCAAGAGGTTAGTGTGTGAATGATTTTCTCCCCTCTGCCAAAACAAACCCTAATATTTGCCTATTAAAAAAAGAAAAAAGTATCCCGATTGGCCAAGCCATCAAAAAGTTATAGCGCAGCAACCAAATTGACCCAATCAATGGCGGTGCAAAAGTACGGAAGCAAAAAGTTTAATTGACCAAAACTCAATTTTATGTTTAGAAAAAAAATCTGAAAAATTCCTGCTAAGCTAACTTTTGATACTGATCAAAAAAGTCATATATACAAAATTAATCAAATCACTACTTCTTGGTGATCTGAAAAGCCAAAAATGGCTTGAAATCGGGGAAATTTTCGAAAAAAATTCCTATCGGGTTAGAAAAATTTTTCTGGAAAATTTTAGTAGGCAAGATTATTTTGTAATTTCATTTGGCAGCCCTACCAGACGAATTGTAGCCAACCGGGTCGTCTCCCACTGTTGTCCAACCAGAAATTCTGGGTGTCAATTGGGGAGATTCAATTCGGACTGGCACAACAGGAGTGCATGAATGCGTCCATCTTGGGCAGTAAATGGCGCAACACGAAAAACATGAACGGCGGACAACTGCTGTGTGAACAATCCTTTGTATGTGTATGTTAAGCTAGTTTGGGCTTAGGCCGTTCATTATAAAATGAGAAAAAAAAATTTGTTTGAAAATTAGATATTTGTCATATTTTAGAATAGTCAGTTTTTTCCAAAAAGTTTTTTATATATTTGTTATAATATTCACAAAAATCCCTTTATCAGTCAATTTTGATAATATATTTTGATATTTAAATTTATTAATAAAAATTTGACTCAAAATGACAAATTTATCTTATTATTATCGGTTAGTAAGGTGCGCTCAAATTTCGAAATTTAAATTAATTTTCACTGGAAAAGGCTCAACTTTTTTTTAATTTTTTCACTTCTATTTTACATTTTAACCCCTTTTTCGCAATTTTTCGCCACTATTTCTGTCCCTAAATTGCAATATTCGCACAAAATCCGGACCCTATTAAGAAAAAAGGCAAAATATTTAAAATTAAAATTCTTCTAAGTTTATGTAAATAAATAGCCGAAAAAAACAAAATTAATTCGTTGGTTTCAAAGTGCAAAAAACATTCGTTAATCACCATAATTTACACTCAAAACTTGTATTGGTATGGGGATATTGGGTCAGTTTGTTTTGAGTGACAGAAACAGATATTTTTAAATTGTTTTACTTGCATACATCAATCATCTCCGCCATGATGATGTTGAGCCCGGTGGTCAACCAGCTTCACCGAGTAGCATTCCATGAAGCTGGGCACGCTGCGGCTTGTGCAAGGAACAATGACTGCACGAAAATTTTATTGGTAAGCATTTTGTCGTTCAACTTTTTAGAAAAATTGGTTAAAATTTTGATTTTTGAGGACAAACACGTAAAATTTAATCAAAAAACTTGATTTTTGTTTTTAAATAATTAATAAATACTTTATTTTTTTTCTAAGTTGTAGGGTGTCGGGGAATTTTGAGAAAAACCGGGACCGTGACCTTTCGGTTTGAAAAATCGGGAATTTTTGGCTGTGAAAATCGGAAAAAAATCGGGACTAGTCCCGGTCAAAACTAGTCAAAACTGGGACTTAGGTACTCAGTTGTATGTTTTTTAGTACCAGTCCCGGTCCTGTACACTGTAGAAAAAAGTATGGGTGTGGGCGAAGCGAAAAAGTATAGTGTGGGGTGATCGGAAAAGGCGGGTCATTTCAGTACAGAAAGGTTATTCGAATAATTAAATTTATTATTTAAATTGAATAATTAGGTAATAATCTAATAAAGCATATTTTACTCAATTTCAGTTTCAGGATCATAAAAAAGACATGCTCATCAAAAATGTGTGCCTCATTTTGAGACTGACAGTCATTTAGGTAACTGCCGCAGCCGGGGTAAACGCAAATGGAATGCACTACCATGGGAAGACCGACATCAGAGCGCGCCCTTTGTACAACAAAAACCAACTTTTTGCTCACTTAGAGTATTATATTGGTATGATGTGGAAATAAATTGAAGGTCTTAACTAGAGTTGTGCGTGACCGGGGTTGGTATTAAAAAACGTCCAACTGAATAACTAAGTCCCGGTTTTGACCGGGCCGGTCCCAGTTTTTTCCATTTTCCCAGCAAAAAAGTCTCGGTTTTCAACCCGAAAAGTCCCGATCCCGGTTTTTCTCAAATTCCCGGTCCCGTACAACTCTACTGTTAACCCTGTAAAATTAATTAATAATTTAAAAAGGTTCAATAGTCGCGGAGGTCGCCTTCTTCGAGAGCTTCTATGGGCGCGGGGCGCAGTGCGACCTGGCATTTGCACACCTCGCGGCAGAGCTGATTGTAATAAAAAGGAATTTAACGAATATTAATCATCCCTAAATGAACAATAGGTCTGTTTTTTGGAAGATGACGGATTGCAAAGAGTGGAGTTCGACTTCAAAAAGCGTTGTGAACTGCCGCGAAGAAGTACTCCAGAAATCAGACACAGAATCGGTCAACATGTTGTGGAGGCTGAACAACGGTTGTTCGCCGCATACGAAGACAAAAACTTCAAAGACCGTGTCGAAGAAGTGAAATACAAATGCTAGGAAAAAAACTGTACCATTCCAAGTGTTACTTTCACTATTTTCAAAAAATTACAGGCATTATTTTTCTGCATGTAATTTGAAACGATTACGGTTAACAGATCAAGCTATAAAACGAATTCTGGCAGGAAAAATTGTGCCTTTTTTAAAAAGGGATATCATTAAAAAAGTAGCATTTACCAAGGGAATAAGTTTTTGAGACTTGCAATAAAAAATGAAAATTGAAAAATAAATTTAAATTTTTTTAGTTGGCGTTGAAGGTCTACAATGCAGAGGACAAGACTCTTTATGGGCCCGAAATATATAGGTAAAAGATAATAATTAAAGCAAGAAGATAATATTTTTTAGGATTCTCAAAAAAGAGGAATGATTAGCAAATAGTATCGTCAACGAAATGTCAAATTATTTAAATTTTTTGTAATTGGTCGACAAATTTGGTATATAAAACTGTGAAAAAATGAATATTTATTCATAAATTATGTACAAATTTATTGTCATTTACAATAAAAACGAATTTTCTCAAATTATTTGACATGAATAAATTTGGATAACTTAAAAATTTTATAATTTATTAATGAAAGTGGTTTGGAAACTTTTCGTAGATTCGAGTTGTTCGGGACGAGAAAAAAATTTGGTTCGCGTGGAAGTGGAGTCGCACGGGTTTTGCCAAAACCGGGACAGGTACTTGACTGGACTTGAGAAGCCGGGACCCGGACCTTGGTTTTTGTCCGGGATCGGCGACCGGGACCAACCGAAATTTTCCAAGAAAAAATACAAACTTTCAAATTTTTTGTTTATTTCAAGTGAAAATAATAAATAATTAATTTTTTGTTTGGTTTTTATTTTAAAACGTAAAAGTTAGCGCAAATTAATATATTAGTAGGGTCGCAACTTTTAGTGATGAAAAATCACAAAATAATTAACTAAAATAGTGAGTAAAAATGCTAAAATATTTACAAAAAGTCCAAAATAGTGACGAATAGTGAAATTAAGCAAAAATAACAAATTCCCGGCGGCGTATATTCGGTACCATACTTCACTAAATCTGAATGAATGGTACAAATGGAAAATATTTAGATCAATTTTGATCAGAATTCCGAGGCCCAAATGTCAATTTTATAAATTCCAAAAATTTAAGCCTCAAAAAATGTATATAATTTTGGAAATTCGCCTAGTTTTCCCAATTTTCCGGCATATGCCCGACAGCTCTTGAAAGCCTTGTATTTAAAAAGAAAATGCAAAATTCTTGCCTGGATAAAATTGAATTGAAAGAATGATGGACAACAAATGCATGAACAAATATTGGAAAATTATTCTTAACTTTCAAATTAATTTAAAAATATTACAAAAAATTCATTAAAAATTAGTATTATTATTATTTGATTCAGTGTTTTCAATTCAAAAAACAAAAAAAAAGACAGATGTATTTTAATTCTTTAAAAAAGTTGAGAGAATATAAAAAATAAAAAATAAAATTCGAAATAAAATCAAACAAGCATAAAAGCCAAAATCCAAGCACGTACTTGGCATCCAAGTACGATGGGAGCCTGATCTAACTGACAAATAATAAGTTTCTAATTTTTTTTCATTATTTTTTGATGGTTTGAAATAATAGCTTCGTCCCTTCAAAATATTACATATGAAATCCAGATTTTGTGTGCTTTACCTGCTAGATATGGACCTTGATTTTTTTATATCTGACCTTGACATGGGTTTTCTTGATAAAAATCCATGTCCATGACAAAATTCAGGTTGCCAAAAATGTGTGGTGCCAGAAGGAAACGGAATGTGGGAGAAGGTGGGATAAAGGACATGGGAGAACTAACTGCTACAGGGAGCACCCATAGTTCAGTCGATTAGAGCACGGCACGGATTGCTGGGGGTCGTGGGTTCGAATCCCATCGGGCGTGTTGCCTTTTTATATTCAACAAATGGCCTCTGGTCCTTGTAATACTCACTTTGCTGAGCAATATGTACAGTGCGATGCGTTCTCGGGCTAATTTGAACATGGGAAAAGTGCACAATATGACAAATATGGTGCAAAGCAACAAGCTTAAGATCCAAAAGCAATTGCGCACCAAAGAAAGTGTTGAGGACGGATCTGAGCCACTGCAATTCATCGGAAAATGGGAAAAAACAAACAAAAATTATGAAATCATAAAGCGCGAAAATTGAAGTTTTTATTCCTCAATGTTTTTCTGCAATTATGTAGGTACTTAGGTATATTTGAACATATTGCGGCATTTTTGGTGCATATTTTAAAGATTTCAAGAAAATGCCTTAACAAAATGCATAAAATATGAAAAATTTACCCATTCATAAGAAAACTGAGCTAAAAAATTTCAAAAAAAAGAATGGGAAATTTTTCAAAAATGTTTCAAAAAAATTTTATTTTTTAACTAAAATTTTGTTCTTTAAAAACTTGAGTAATTTTTTTATTTTTGAAATCTCGTCTACAATTGAAAAGCAAAAATAATTCGGCTCTTTTAAGCATTTATATTACCTAAAAATGGTTAATAAGAATTTTATAATTTCCTATTTTGTTATCTTTTATTAATTTTAGAAAGAAAAGCACACATTTAAAACCGAGGGATAAAAAGGCTCAAAAATAAAAAAAATTCATTCATTTTCAATTTAGAGTTTTCTTAGCGATGGAGTTTAAAATATTTTTATTATTTGACTTTTTATATCAAATTTTAATTTAAAAATCAATTTAATGAATCAATAAATAAATGATGGAAGCAGAATTTGTAAATATTAATTAATGTAAAAAAGAAAAGAAAAATTTTTCTAACCCTTGTTGAGCAGTTTTTTGCGATAAATTGAAAAATTAGTAAAAAAAAAAATGGATTTCTACGCGTCACACTGGAGATTATTGGTCCCTTAATAAAAATGAAAAAATGTCCGTTTTTAATGATTTTTCGTTTCACTCGGCGGTTATCGAGGGTGCTGAGCAAGAATATGCCATCAGATTTGTCATATGACAATATCAAATCTATGATTTTTCATCATGTCTACAATTTGTTTGTTGTTGATTTTTTTGGATATCTTTGTTTTTTGCGAACAATTCGCAACCAACGATCACCCAATCGCATATATGCGAAACCGAGGACTTTTAAGCAAATTCAACCAAATTGTCGTCGATGCCGTAGGCGTGTGACTCAAGTTAAAAACTCGATCTTTGCTTAAATTACCTATGGTGCATTTTTCGTGCAATAAAATGCCGAGCTCATTTTTGAGCTAAATAATTGAGTAAAAATTTGAAAAATTTTTTTTTAAATCATAGACATGGTGAAAAATCATAGATTTGATGTTGTCATATGACAAATCTGATGGCATATTCTTGCGCAGCACCCTCGATAACCCCCGAGTGAAGCGAAAAATCATTAAAAATGGACATTTTTTCATTTTTATTATGGGACCAATAATCTCCACCATTACCAATTATTATTTTTTGTTATGGTAAAGCGACCGTATACCATTTAAAATAATATTGACAAATTTAAACTTATAACAAATTTAAAATTGTATTAATAAATTGTTATTATGTTATTTTGCAGAATAAAATTTACCCAATGAAAGATTTATTTCAGAATTTCTGAACAGAAGGCAAAAAAATCGTCATATTAATTATGTTAAAGAATAACAATAAATTGCCATAATGATACAAATCATAATAGCTCCCTTCAATTCTTCTTGTCTATTTTGGATTTATCCAATTTCCAAACCATTTCAGTCACCTAAAATGACAATTAAATTTGAAAAACTTAAATTAATAGAGCGCGGCTTTTGGTTCCTTTTTCATCATTTTTATGGCTTAAAATTAATTTTACTATAATAAATTACTAAAACAGAAAATAATTCGGCGTTTATGAGAATTTATATTACCTAAAAATGATTAATAAAATTTTAATATTTTGTTTTTAGATCTTTATATTAGAAATTTATTATGATTTTGTAGAAAACGCACACATTTAAAAGAGAGGGATATTTTTTTTAAATTTATTAGGCACAAAAATTGATCACACGCAAATGATGGAGGATTTACTCACAAAAAATGTTTTATACTTTTTCGGCATTTAATTATTTAATTACAAAAAATAAACACGAACAACGAATGGCGAGAAAATTAATTAAAAGGTAAGCATTTTATTTTATTTTTTGTTTGGCTTTTATTTGAAATAGATTTCACATTAATTAATTTTATTCTGTAATAAATTGTGAATTAATCATTTAATCATTCTTTTTTTCCTGATCATCCGCAATGGTCTGCCAAATTCAATGCTTATTTTTAGGATTTTAAATTAATATGATTTTGCATATTTTTCTGCGCATAGCTAAAATGAAAGGTCTGAAAAATAAAAATTCATTCATTTTTAATTTAAAGAGTTTTTTAACGATGGAGTTTAAAATATTTTTAATTCTTTTTATGCATTTTTAAAAATTGAAGTTGACTTTTTATACCAAAAATTTTAATTTAATAATCAATTAAATGAATTAATGATGGAAGCAGAAATTGTAAATATTAACTAATGTAAAAAGGAACAAAAAAACATTTTTCTATCGTTTTGTTCAGCAGTTTTTTGCGATAAACACTTGAGAAATTGTTATAAAAAAAATACGCGCCTTATTGACTTTTACGCGTCCCATTGAATTTCATTTTTTTTTGTTATGGTACTTAAGCGATCCGTATACCATTTAAAACAATATTAATAAATTTAAGATTCCTTATAAGACTAATTTACTGATATTTTTAATTTACAAAATAAAATTAATCCAATGAAAAATTTATTTCAAAATTTCTGAATAAAAGGCAAAAAATCCTCATAATTATGTTAAAAATAACAAAATATTTAAAAGCATAATAATTCAGTTCAATTCTTGTCCATTTTGGATTTATCCAATTTCCAAACAATGGCAGTCACCTTAAAATGAAAATTAAATTTCAAAAACATAAATTAATAAAGCGCGGCTTTTGGTGCCTTTTTTCATCACTTTTTTATGGCCTAAAGTTAGGTAATTTTACTATAATAAATTTAGATGAAGCCTTTTTTCTCATTTTAGAAAGAAAATCTTAGAAGCCTTGCTATTTTTTTTCTTATTTTGATAAAAATTCTTGTCGAATATGCTAATATATTACTTATTGTATTTCTGTCAATTTCACCTTTTTCGTGCCTATTTTAGGTGCCTTTTTCAAAAATTTTCGTCCCTTAAATCCGCACTCCATTAATTAATTACCCATAATTAATTGATTTTTCTTCCGAAATTTAAAATCATCCACAAAGACGGGTGACCAATTCCCCTAACAATTGATCACTGACAGCCGATTGGCCTGGTGACAATTGGTCGCGATTAGCCTTGTAAAATGCACGCAATTTGTCAACCGCCAAATTCAAAAAGTAATTCTAAAAGGGATAAAAATATTTTTTAAATTGAAATTTGCTTTTCAAATGCCTTAAAATTGCCGAGACGATAGTGATCGATCAACAAAAAACGGTCCATCAGTGGAATTTCAGGGCAATTGATCAGATGCGCCTCACAGCGCGACTTCAGCCAATCCACTTGGAAATAGTCGGCCAATTTGAGCAGAACAAGCACATTTTGTGCTAATTGGAAATTTATATAAATAAATTTAGGGTTTTTTCTCTTTGGTGGATTTGATTATTTGAATCGGTCCCAAATTTTGCGAAATAATTCTATCCGTGAAACTTAAAAATGCATTTTGTTCGATGATTATAAAATAACAATTTTAAAAGAAATTGTTCGGTGCCCGTGTTCAAAATTGATTGAAATGGATGGCATATTTTCATGATCAGAGCGACTTTAATAATTCCCCTAATGTTTTTGGCAAAATTTTAGGGTCAATTAAAAAATGGGCCCTCACAGCCACAAACTGCTCAAATTATCAAATAATTAATTTACGATTTGGTAGAATTGGCTTGTGGATAGCTGTGGCTGAGATGGCCTCCACAAATTCCATGAACTGCTCCATGTCGACGCCCAACTCGTCCAAAGTGAGCGATCGCTGCTGCTTTTCCTTCATCTCCACGCTGAGCATTCGATTGATCACCGGCGAAACGGACATAAGAAAATGGGAGGACAGATCGATCTAAAATGTTTAAAAAACGTTTTTTTTATAAGTTAGATTTTAATAAAATATTTAATGTGTTTTATTTTTGAAAATAATAATTTTCTTTTATCACAACGACATTTTTTGTTTTTTAGTAAAGTATGTCAAATTAATAAAATATAATTTGTTAAAATTTCTTGATCATTTAAAAATAAAAATTTTTTCTACCTTTTTTTCACCAATGTGAACAGTAAATTGGTCGTCTGGCAAACTGATCGTTGGACACAGACTAAAACAAGAAAACATTCATATTTTACAAAACACAAATTGGCATTACTTCTCGGCACATTTTTTCCGTTTTTTGAGAATTCTGATCACAAATGAACACAGAGAATTGACGTAGAATCGAAATGCCTCACCCGCTTTGATCATTTTATTCTAAAAAAACTTATTAATCTAGGTGCTAGTGCGTTTCCTAAAAGCGCCATTTTAATAAAAATACCTATAAATAAATGCAAATACAATTTATTTATTTAAAAATTTTCACTATATCATGAAATAATCCAACAAATGATGAATCTTTCTTTCATTGTTCTTTAAAATTATCACCAAAAATATGCACTGTCCAGCATAAAAAATTCTAAATAAAGACCCAGTTTTGTTCAAAAACAATCAACAGTTTAATACAGACAACCGCAAAAATATCATATCATAGCGTTTTTGTACTTCATGATTATAGCAACAACGGTCAACTATATTAAAAAAAATTAAAAAATATTATTTTCGTTCATTTATTTAATAGACGTTTAGCAAAGTAAAAAATTTGGTGATGCGACATTTGCGGCGCTGACATTTGCGGCGCTGACACTTGCGGCGACGACACTTGCGGCGCCGACAGATGCGGCGCCCAGTCAAAGCGACACTTGCGGCGCAGACACTTGCGGCGCCCAGTCAAAATGACATTTGCGGCGCAGAATTAAATGACCCCAAAAATATTTCAACAATTTTTTGATTAAAAAATATTTGTTTAACCACTCTTTCAGTCCCTTTCTTCAAAGCTTTTTAATTCGATCAAAAGTGTTTTATCGATTTTAACAATTTTGGGTAGGAAATAAGCAAATCGTAATCGGGATCAAAAACCAGATTTTTAACATTTTTTGAGGCACTCAAAAAACTTTTGGGAACTGGGCGGGGGGAGAAGGTCCGGCGGTTCCTACAGGCGCCGCCGGTGGAAAATCTTAAGAATTTCTAATGAATTTTGTTAGGAATTAACCAAATTTTTCAGAAATTTCCCTCTTTTAGATGAAAATAAGGCACTACCCCCAAATCAGAACATTTCTTAATAAGGACATATAGAAACCTTCTTGTCCGATCACCACCCGTTGATTGATTGATTGGTTGAGTGCGCTCCGTTGAGCTGCTTGAGTTGGCCGAGTGCGCTTGAGTTGAGTGCGGTGCAGGTCGCCGCGGTGGTGTCGACAAGGCCCGAGGAGTTCGGGCGTTGAAATTTGCCGGGAGGGGAAGCAGGAGTGGGACGGGAAACTTGTGCCGGGGGTCAAACGGGGGGCAAGTGCAGAGGAAAAATTCACACCAAATTTTATCTCAAACTTGGGTAATTAAACCGAAAAGTGGACAATGGGCGGACAAATGGGGGAGGAAAATCCGGCCAAAGGCCACAAATTGAAATGTGAATGCAAATGGCCCTATTGGCTGATCACACAAAAAATCGCAATTGAAATGGTGAAAATGGGCCAAAATTGGAGGACATGAAGTTGGAGCAGTACAACAAGTAAATGTGAGCGAGGGTAATTGGGACAGGACAAATGAGCGCATGGAAATGGGGGGAGGTGCGCATGGAAATGAATTGGCCAGAGGGGGCCAAAAATGGGACAATTGGGGCGGTGAATGGGGCCGAGGGGTTGGAGCTGTTCAGCTCCCAAATTGTTGTCGATTTGGAGAAATGAAGTGCTGTTTGTTAAGCACACATTTAAAGGGAACGGAAAAATGGGGAGAGAATTTTTGGGTGATAAGGAACGGAATTGCGGGGGGGGGAGTGACAGCCGCTGATAAGGCGGCAATTGCACATCGGACCATTTTTAAATTGAATTGATTTTTGGTTTTTGTCCGATGTGCATTTTGGCACAAATCAAATAATTTGATTTTCGAAACCCGTGTTTCGACACTCCCGAGCGGCAAAGAAAAGGGGCTCATCCGTTCTTCCTTCTTCTCTCTTTCTTCTTCCCTCTTGGTTCTTTGTTTTGGGCCCATCAGTCGTCCGCCAGTTTCATCGGTCGCAAGCGTCCGAAGGGCGTGTCCTCTGTTGCGCTGTGCGCTCTCGCTCGTGTTCGGAATGATGCCGTTCCCGTTGTCGTGTCCAGTCGGATTGGTGGAGTCGATTGCTCTGGCAATTGTCGTCGTTTCCGCCGGATCGGGGTGCTTGGCATCTCCCGCAATGGCATGTCCTCATGTTGGGTTTGAACTTGGTACGTCGTCTGATTCTTCGGTCGAAATCCGATCAGGGTCATGAGTGTGATGCGGATTGGGTTGAGGAAGTATGCAATTAAGCACGGTAGGATGACGTCTCGGCAAAGTAGGAATGTGGAGTATGCCGAGGCGAGACGTATCCACCATTGGATGGCTTCCTGCAGTCGTTCTTGGAGCCATCTGACGGTCCATCCTTCGATTCCGCCGGGTAGGGCGCCGAGTGCTTCTGCTCGTTGCGTCGTTTGCTGTTGCAGCTTGTTTTTGAACTCTTCCGAATCTTCGAATTCGTCGATGTGCGGAAGGCTGGCGAAGTCGGTGTCGTTGTCGAGCTGCCACTGATGGAAGATCAGTGGGTGGAGATCCAAATCGTTGTCTGTTTTGTTGAGGATCGTCTCGTAGAGCTCATGGATGACTGTTTGTGCCAGTCGTTGGACATTTCCATTTCTTGAGTCGATTCGCACCCACAAGTTGGGGTTTTGTTGCACTTGCAGATGATGGTAGCGAAATGGTGAGCAACTTGCGATCTTTGAGATGAGTGAGAGGATGCGCATCTCCGGGTCGAGGAATGCGTCTCTTGTTGCGTTTGGCAAATGGATTGTGACCGGAATGAACTTGTAGCAGTCCTTTGTTGTCCGGTAGCTGATGTTGGAGAGGGAGATCGGAACGCAGGGAAACACTTCGATTGTTGTTTCGCTGATCCATCGGGCTTGCAGATTTTCGCGCTTGAGGAGTTTTCGTGCCTGAAGCGTTGGGTTGCTGACGCGCACATTGCGCTGGCATTCCTTCAAGTAGAGCTGCGAGAGTGCCATTGTTGTGGCAAGTTGAGCAGCTGAAAGCTGCGAAGCGAGTTGCTCGGGTTGCACGTTGCGTCTCGCTCTTGTGTGGTTGCTCATGATGATGTCATATTGCTCTTTTGGAATGCCGAAGTTCTGCTCCGATAGGACGATTTGTCTCCCGTCGCATGCTTGCACTGCATGCGTCTCGGTGAAGGTCAGTGCCTTTTGTCGGTCTTCCGAGATCCAAAATGCTGTTGTTTGACCGCTGAGCTTGGTGAATTCTCCGTGGATTTCTTCTGCTTCTTGAAAGTCGCACATGAAGCAGTTGTCGTTTGGACATGCTGAAGTCCAGATGAGTGAGCTGTTGTCTTGCAGTTGGCAATACTCGGAGGCGTAATTGCAGTGGTCTGCGCGATGGATTGGCGACAGTAGTTGGAGACTGTGCCATTTGACGAACAGTGTTGCTGGTTGTGCAAAACAATTGGTTGCTGTACTTGATTGTTTCCCTTTGAAGAGTCCGGTGATTGGTCCAGGGAAATCCACTTGGAGTTGGTCGTTTGTTGCCCAAATGTGATTGTTGTCGTCGTGGTGCATTTCCGTTTTGGCGAGTGGGCATTCTTGCTGGTGTGCCATTCGTTGGCAGAGTCGTTTGGAGACCAACGGAAATTCTTTGTTGATTTCGACGAACTTATCGCCGACGATGTTTGTGTAGTAATTTTCCGTCGTCGTTTTGATGGAACAGTGCCATGCCGATGCGATTGGTTCCGGCCGGTGGATCTTGGTGTACAGCGTGATGGTCAGTGGTGTCCATTGCGCGGTGAGTGCCGGTGGTGGACGGCAGAATGGCGAGTTTTCCGGGCCTTTCAGTTCCCAGAGAGTGCTGCCGTGATTCGAGCACCAGAAGACGTCG
This sequence comes from Heterodera schachtii, assembly GCA_023374025.1. Classification (NCBI taxonomy): domain Eukaryota; kingdom Metazoa; phylum Nematoda; class Chromadorea; order Rhabditida; family Heteroderidae; genus Heterodera; species Heterodera schachtii. The sequence continues at coordinate 314,891 of SIJG01000097.1, read as the reverse complement.
CGTCCTTCTTCGGTTGTGATTGTGCTCTTGGGCCAGCGAATCAATTTGATTCCTGGACGGGGCCGTTGTTGTTGCCGTACCCGCGATACTGTTGTCGTTCGGTGGTCCATTGACCATGGCATTGGCGTTGTCGTGGCTGTGCGTGCGGTAGGCCGTGTTGTTGATCTGGTTGGCCAGTTTGTTGTGCGTGTGGTCGTTGTAGCCGCGGTTGTTGTCGTTGTGCGTGGACGACTTGTGGTTGTTGTGGGTTGGGTCGTTACCCATGGCGGAGTTGTCGATGTCGGCGGATTTGTTGATTGGCTCAGACTTCGGTTCAGTGCTAGAACCTTGTCTATGTATCGCTGGACGTAAGGGCTGTATTTTGTTGATGCCCGTCGGTCGCGCTCCGTGAAGATGTTGAGGAAGTTTGAAACATGGCCGCCATGCCACGCTTTGACTTGCGTAATTCGCTTTTGTCGACTTGGTTGTCCTTGTGCTGTGCCGGTGAAGAGTAGGCAAAGCATGCTGATCAGCATTAGCGAGCTGATCACTTGTCGGCTTGTTGATGGACCTTGTCGGGAGGTGCTTGTTGATGTTGACGGTCCTGGCTCTTGTTCCAAATCCATTGGTTCCGGAATGGCTTGTCGGATCCGGTTGGCGATTTGTCTTGCTTCTCCCATTTCTCGATTGAAAACGAAGAAGCCCGCTTTCAATTCGCGGGTGATGTCGATCAGGTACTTCTTGTTGTTGATCCATTGCGCATTGTCGTCCTTGGCGACGATCAGTGTGATTTCGATGTCTGATCGCAGAAATCGGTGGAGCATCGGTGCGATTTGAGCCGCCATGTTGTCGGCAGTTGCTTGGTAGGCGAAGATCATGTGTTTGACCTTTGGTCCCGGGATGAGTCGGAATTCATCTGCTGGGAAGTGGGTAAACCACTTGGCGTCGTAGAAGAGTGGCTTAAACACTTCTGCCACGTTGTCTCCGATGAGAATGGTTGTGCAGTTGTAGTTCAAGAAGGTCGGGTGCTGCACTTTTGCTCGAGCTTTTGTGAGGATTTCCGCCGTTCGGTTGTTGAGTCGCTCGATCCATTCTTCGTAGTCGGTTGGTTGCTCCTTTTCTGGTATGATTGGTCGAAACTAGACTTGTTTGTGTGCCGGTTGATTGTAGAGCTCGCCGAAGCGATCGCATGAGTTGCGCCAGACATTGATGACCTCTGTCAAGTGCTGGTCGCGTCCGATTTGTCGTCCTTTGCTGACGACTTGTTGCTGGTGGAACTTTTTGGCGATTTCTTCCGTTACGGCGTTGAGTTGCGTGTAGTTGTCGTGAGCTGCCCAAATCTCATCAGCTGGCAAGTTCATGTTCCGGGTGAGCCAATTGAAGATTAGGGCTTGGAAGAAATTGGTCGCGCGGCAGTTGTTGAACTCTTCCACTTGGAATCGGTTGCCGGCGATTGATCCGTAAGTTGCTGTTTTCGCGCAGGTTGTGTGAGAGTCGTCGCACGGCTCAAACAGGTTGAATTCGTTGAAGTTGTTCGGCTTGGGGTCGGCCATTCGATACTCTTCGATTGTTGGTGCCGATGTTTTTGATTGCTTTGGCTGCTTTGCGTTGTCGGTGGCTGTTTTTTCTGTTGTTGGCGTGTCATCGAGCGTTATGATTTCCGGTTCTTCGGTTGGCACGGCCTGGAGGAAGATCACATCTTCTGGCACCATGTGTGAGTAGTATCCGCCGTCCACAAAGCGGAATTCGGCGAATGGTCGTTTTCCTCCATACAGTCGTGAGACGCTGAGTTGAAGGCGATCGGTTTTATGATGAATCATCCATCGCCCTTGGTCCTCCAGTTCATGGAGCTCTCGGAGAACACGTCCTCTTTGCCATGCTGACGTCCAATTCTCCGGTCCGTAAATGCGTTGAACGTAGCTGAGCAGCGTTTCGTTTTCCTCTGGCCATTCGTCCCGTGGCCGTTGTCGCTTCTCTTGCATGTCGATAGTCTTTTTTCTACCGATTCGATGTCGTTCAAGCTCTTTGTCCTTTGCTGATTGCTGCTTTGACTTCGTTGGCTGATCCGTTTCTTCCGCGTGCTTCTCTGTTGGATCAGGCTGATCCATCAGATCGTAGTCAAATTGTTGTGCCAATTCTTGCCATGCCTTGCTGTGTGCTTGTTGATTGGTGGCACGTTGTTCGTCGTTTTGTTACCTTTCGATTTGTTGACGTTCGGCTTCTCGTTGCTGTTCTTCCCGTTGTGGTTGCGGCATTTCTCGTTCGTGTTGCTCAGTGCGTAGGTGTCGTTTAGCTTCTTTTTGCGCTTTCTGCACCATTTGTTGTTCGTGTTCGATTTGCTCATGTTGTGGCGCTTTTCGTACTTCTCTGTTTTCTGCGATGGCCTGAATCGTGGCCTTGCTGCTTCCTTGTTGTTCCGCGATTGCATGGAACAATTTTAGCAATCCGGAGTCGTGAAGTTGCTTGCGGCGTTTGTGTTGTCCTTGCAGTGGACTTTGTTGTTCTCCGATGGGTCGTAATAGTGCTGAGCGGCGTTTTGGGATTTTGAAGTCTTCGGGGTTGCGTGGTCGTTGCTCTTCGTCGTCACTGCCGGCTAAGGAGACTGAGTCTTCCATGATTGATGCGATGAGGCAGTGGACTTGTTGAATTGGTTGCTCTGGAACCTCGGGGCTCAATTCCAAATTGTACAATTGGTTTATTGCCCTATCCCTTAATTTCCCATTGATTTTTATCAAAGCACTGCGCGCTCTTCCGTCTTTCCCAAGGTGCAGTGTTGCCAAAATTGTGATTCGATGTGTCGGATTTGGTTTGTACGTTCGGTCGTCTGTGTCGTCATTGATGATTGACAAGTTGATTGGGCGCAGCACTTTGATCGCTTCTTGATCCGATTCGAATTTGAGTGGACGATTGTTGATGATTGATTTGATTGTACAGAGTATTGTGCCGAATTCGTCGAATGTGAGCATTTGATTGTTGGATGGTAGATGAAGCCGCTGTGCTTCTCTCCAAATCCATTTTTCTGCCTGTTGCAGTTGTGCCACTGTCAATGTTCCATTGCTGTGGTGTTCGTCTTTGATTGTGCCATTTTTGAGTGCGCGAAGTTTGCTGATGAGGCGCATGGCATATGCTGCGGTGGCCTTTAGCCGGTTCCAGTTCGAGATTCGCTCGAATTGGATTGATGGTTTGAATTGTTCTTCAACTTGAACATTTGTTGTCATTTCGACGATTGGTGGCTCTTCCATTTCTTGGATTTCATCTCCGGGTCGGTAGATGACGTTTGATTTTGGCCATTTGTCTGCTTTCGAAAGCCAAATGGGGCCAAAGCGCCAAAGCAGTGATGATCGAAGGCATTGAGGATCCGTTCCTCTGGATGCCATGTCCGCTGGGTTTGAGTCGGTTCTGACGTGCCGGACTTGAAAGTTTGCTTCTCGTATCTTTTGTAATCGATTTGCCACAAATCGATCTTGGCGCTTGTTGTCTCGAAGTCGTTCGACCGAGCATTGACTGTCGGTCCACATGATTACTTGCTGATCGGCGAATTTGATTTGAGCTTGGACGAATTTGACTGCTTTGACTCCGAGAGTCAGTGCTTGAAGTTCCAGCTTTGGAATCGTGCCGTCGTGCGCGGCCACTTTGATTGGTTTGACGAGGCTCTTTGCGTAGATGAGATTGCATTCATCCTTTCTGATCGTTGTTTTTGCCTTTTGGTACACGGCAATTCCCATGCCGTATTTGCTGGCGTCGCAGAAGCAGTGGAACTCCACTGAGTCGATGGCTTGGATGTGCCGTGGAAATTCGATTGTGACGGGTTCGCCTCTGTCCAGCCACTGTGCCATCAATTTGAGCCAGTCCTTGCAGATGTTTGCTGGCAATTCGTCGTCCCATTTTGGGTTCAAGTTTTGCACTTCTTGGAGAATGAGCTTGGCTGGCAGTAGGACGGGTGACATGAGTCCGAGCGGGTCGTAAACTTTGGCGATTTGCGACAGGATTGTCCGCTTTGTGATTTTGCCTTCGAAGATCGGCAACTTGAAGATGAGCCGATTGTGCTTTGGTTTCCATCGAATGCCGAGCACTTTGTTGTCTTCGAGGTCCTTTGCCAAGTCGTCAGGTTGTAGCTTTTTCAGCTCTTCGATGTTGCTTCCGTAGAATTCTCGGAGTTTCATGCCCGCTGCTTCGAAGATTGTTTTGGCTTGCGTCACCAAATCTTGAAGCTTTTCCGTTGGCTTGGCGTCGAACATGATGTTGTCGACGTACAGATTCTCTTCGATCCGCCTCGCTAGGTCGGAGTCGAATAGCGCGAGGTGCTCCCGTAGTGTGGCATTGAGTAGAAATGGAGACACCGTCAGGCCGAAACTGACACGGCAGAATCGGTAGATGCGCAATTCGGAGTTGTCGATTGGATTGAGCTCTGCTGTCTCGGGGTTGTTGAGCCAAATGAATCTGCAGGCATCTCTGTCCACGTATCGGATGCCAAGTTGTAGAAATGCCTTTTCGATATCTGCCAGGATTACATGTTCCATGCGTCGGAAGCGCAGGAGGATTCCAGTGAGATCCTTTAGCAGTTGTGTTCCGGTGTATAAGCAGTCGTTCAAGGATGGTGCTGATGGGCAATTCTTTGGCTTTGCTGACGCATCCATGACGATTCGGATTTTGGTTGTTGCTTTATCTGTTCTGATGACTGCTCTGTGTGGCAAAAAATGCAGTGGCCATGCACTTGATGGTGACTCAGGTGGGCCGATGTATTCGATGACTGATTGTTGAACTTGCTCGTCCAAAATTGCCTGATATTTGTCAATCAGGTTGAGGCTGCGCAGCTTTTTGATCAATGAGACGAGCCTGGCCTTGGCTTGGTGTATGTTGCTTGGAAGAGAATCGACTCTGTCGTTCCAAGGCAAGGCGACTTGGTATCGGTTGTTGACGAATGTGAGGTTCTTTTTGAAGTAGACCATCACATGATCCTGATCAGTTGGTGTTGATGTGTCGTCCATGCCGATCAGGTTTAATCCGAAGAAGTTGTTGAGCTGCTCGTCCTTCTTGACATCATCTTCGGATGTGAAGACTTCCTTATCTTCTTTGGTTGATTCGAACGTGACTGATTGATTGGCTCCTTCTTGGTCAGTGCCATGGACTGACATGACGAATGTCACGTTCGGCGTTTGGTGCATTTCGATGCGTCCTGATCCGCTTAGGATTTTGCCGATTTTGGAACGGCACAGTGTGAAGCCGCTTGGCAGCTTTTCGATTGGTTGAACCTGCAGTTCGTGCCAGACATCAATTCCGAGCATGATGTCTGGTTGGCGTTGCTCATGTGGAGGATTGAGCTTTTGTTGTCTCAACTCTGTCTTGTCCAGCTCTGACAGTTGAATCATTGGCATGTCGTTGACCAAGAATTTCATGGCGTTGAGGTTGAAGATGAGCTTTTCCCCGCTTGTGCAGAGAAATCCGAGCTTGACCAGATCGCTGATGTATCTCTTCGGTTCGCGTTCTCCGAAGCTGGTCAAATGGCATTCTTCGGTGTGGACCACCGGGAGGTCCATTAGCTCTGCAGCTTTTTCCGAAATGAATGACCTGTGGCTGCCTGGATCAACGAAAATTGCCGCAATCATGCTGAGATGCGGTCGTGCTGGATTGAAGACCGTTGACGTTGCGGTCATCAGCAGTGCGCGAGTGTCGCTTCCGTTTACGGCATTGCACATTTGTGATGCCGTTGCTGCGGGTTCGTTGCTTTCCGCTTGGCTTGTGCTTGGCACGTTTTGTTGTGGTTGCCCAAACATTGCTGCTGTGATTTGGTTTGGTGGCTTGCTTTCGCCGTGGCACAATGCTGTTGGATGTGGTTGTTTGCATTTGAAGCATCTTTTTGGTTGCGGGCAATTTCCTGCTTGGTGATTGCTTTTGAGGCATTTGAAGCATAATGCCTTTGTGCGCAGCACTTCTCTTCGTTGTTGAATTGTGCTGAATTTCCGGCATTCTTCGTTCCAGTGGTCGTTGCCACAGAAAATGCACGGACTTGGAGGCTTGCGTTGATTGAATGTCGCATTGGCCTGTTGAGTTGGGAATTGCGTTCGATTGTTGAAAGTGCGCGAGTTTCTTTGTTGCGTTTGTGGTGCGCGAGGCCTTTGTTGCTGCGGCCTATATTGAGGCTGTCTGCCATGCAGCCTTTTGTGATTGTCATCCATCGCTGAGGTGATGAATGTGCGTTCCCTTTGCTGCGAGATTGGTGCGCGGTCTCGGAATTTTGATGCCGAGAATTTTGGCTTTTGCGGTTGCGGCCGTTGTTGCTGCGAGTGTCCGTACTCGCCCATGACTTCTTGAATTTGTGTTTCTTTGCGCACCGCTTCGTTGAGTATGTCTCGGAACTTCGTGGTGTTCCAGTGTGCCGGATTTTCTCCTTTTTTGGTCAGGATTGTGCGCAGAAATCCGGGAGTGAGCTTCTTTTCAAGCATGAGGAAGGTTGGCGGGCCTTCAATGTCTTCTCCTGAGTTGTTGAGTTCGCGTGTGAGCCTTTCGAGTTGCAGGAGGAATTCTTTTGTGTCGCGCAGGTTTTTGCAGGGCTTGAGGTTTGCCAATTCGAAATGAAGTGCCCTGATGTGTTCGTCCGGTGCGCCGTATGTGTCCTTCAGTAATTGGAGGGCCGTGTCGTAATTGTTGTCCTCCAGCCGAAATCCGGCCACGAGTTCACGGGCCTCTCCTCCGAGCAGGTTGCGCAGGAGATTGAACTTCTCCGCTTTGCTGAGCGCATGTGTGCCGATTGCCGATTTGAACGATTCGTAGAACTCCGGCCATTTGCGTTTGTTGCCGAAGAACTTGTCCAGCTGAATGGGCTGGAATTGGTAGAACGGAGGAGTGAAGGACGGCGTCTTTGTTGTTTGTTGCTGCGCGGTGTGTTGTGTTGCTTGTGCATGGGCTATTTGAGCGTCCCGCTCTTCTTTGTCCGCCTTGCTGCGGAAGAGTCGGGCTTGAAACGTGAGTGTGCCGATTAAGTCGCGTAAGTCGCGCAGCTTGAGTGCTGCTTCGTCGACTTTGTCGTTGATTCGCTCCTTCTTTTCGAATTTGTTGAAGTCTGCTTCTGCCGGATCGCGTTCCAGTGCAGGCAGCTTGCGGAGTAAATCTGCCCATGCAGTGAGTGCTTCGCGCACATCGTCGAGGAAGATGTCCATCGTTTTGGCATCTTTTTGAACTTTCTCCAATTGAATTTCGAAGTTGAGGGCATTTTCGAGATTTGATGCCGCTTGGTCGGCTTGGATGTTCAGCTCCGCCGCAGTTCGGCTGCGGGAGAGAACTTTGAGTGCAGCGCCGAGTTTCTGTTGAATTGGTGCGGCCATTGATTGTTGGTTTGCTGTTGCTGTACTGCTTGATCAGCTCGGGTGCGGCTGCTGCTTGTTTGTCGTTGCTTGCTGCTTTTGTTTTGCCGCTTGGTCGTGCTTTCTGTTGATTTGCTGCACTTGCTGCACTTGCGTGGTTGTACTGCTGACACGGAGGTCAAGCAGTACACCTTGGGGTTCCCGCCGTTTGACTTGTTTGTTTGAGTTGTTTGTGCAACTGCTGCCACGAAGAGCTAGCAGTTCACACCGATTTTCCCTTGGCGAGGATTGGGTACTGTCACTACGGAGAGCGAGCAGTACTTGAATTACTGACGGCACAAAGACCGATCAGTAATTTTACCGATTACTTATGGCACAAAGACCAGTAAGTAATTTGACTGATTACTTATGGCACAAAGACCAATAAGTAATTTCAAAGTGAAATACTAATGGCACGAAGACCAAAGTAGTAAGTCACTGTTTCCCCCGTGAAACTACTGCTGGCACGGAGACCAAGCAGTATTCCACAATTTCCCACTTTTGCTCCCCCCTTTTTGATGTATTCAAGTTTGGCTACGGAGAGCTCAAACTTGATACTTTTTGGAATTTTTTCTCAAAAAATTCCCCACCAGTTGCAGTTCCACTACTGCTTGAAGTCGTTCAGTTGCTGGTGCTGTCGAGGGAGTCGGTCCCTGCCCAGGTCGCCACTTGTCCGATCACCACCCGTTGATTGATTGATTGGTTGAGTGCGCTCCGTTGAGCTGCTTGAGTTGGCCGAGTGCGCTTGAGTTGAGTGCGGTGCAGGTCGCCGCGGTGGTGTCGACAAGGCCCGAGGAGTTCGGGCGTTGAAATTTGCCGGGAGGGGAAGCAGGAGTGGGACGGGAAACTTGTGCCGGGGGTCAAACGGGGGGCAAGTGCAGAGGAAAAATTCACACCAAATTTTATCTCAAACTTGGGTAATTAAACCGAAAAGTGGACAATGGGCGGACAAATGGGGGAGGAAAATCCGGCCAAAGGCCACAAATTGAAATGTGAATGCAAATGGCCCTATTGGCTGATCACACAAAAAATCGCAATTGAAATGGTGAAAATGGGCCAAAATTGGAGGACATGAAGTTGGAGCAGTACAACAAGTAAATGTGAGCGAGGGTAATTGGGACAGGACAAATGAGCGCATGGAAATGGGGGGAGGTGCGCATGGAAATGAATTGGCCAGAGGGGGCCAAAAATGGGACAATTGGGGCGGTGAATGGGGCCGAGGGGTTGGAGCTGTTCAGCTCCCAAATTGTTGTCGATTTGGAGAAATGAAGTGCTGTTTGTTAAGCACACATTTAAAGGGAACGGAAAATGGGGAGAGAATTTTTGGGTGATAAGGAACGGAATTGCGGGGGGGGGGGGGAGTGACAGCCGCTGATAAGGCGGCAATTGCACATCGGACCATTTTTAAATTGAATTGATTTTTGGTTTTTGTCCGATGTGCATTTTGGCACAAATCAAATAATTTGATTTTCGAAACCCGTGTTTCGACACCTTGGATTAGGTTGAAGAATTCTTGTTAATGTGTCATTGTTAAATATTAAACTATTAAAATAACAAACTGTTAACTTAAATAAATTGTTCAAATTTTTGGGGTCATTTAATTCTGCGCCGCAAATGTCATTTTGACTGGGCGCCGCAAGTGTCTGCGCCGCAAGTGTCGCTTTGACTGGGCGCCGCAAAAGTCTGCGCCGCAAGTGTCAGCGCCGCAAATGTCGGCCAATCAAAAATTTATAGAACTGGATAAATATGAAAAATTTTATTAAGCTTATATTCATTGATAGTTTCTAGACAGACACTTATTTTCACGGGAAAACAAAAAATATATTCAATCGAGTAGTTTGTATAATAATATTTATGTTATATTAAAATGGCACTTTTAGGAAACGCGCCAGCACTATCTTACTATAGGTGGAATTTATTAATTAAACAATGCTAGAAAATACGAAAAATTACCCAGACAGCAAAAAAAAAAAAACGCAATTTTTTAATACGAATCAAGCTCACTTCTTGGATCACTTGTTTCCCATTCCCATCCCATTGCCAATGAATAATTTGTGCCAATGGCACAGCCGGCGGCTCGGAAGCACTGCCAATGCATTTGATTTCCAAAGTTTGAGTGCGGTTATGCAAAATAAACTCACTGAAAAATGAAAAAAAAAATGTATAATTTTTAATCATAGTTCCCAGCAAAATTGCTCTCAAAAATGCTTGAAATAGGATTTAAAAGGGGCCCAAAATGATGAGAAAGTGCCCTCATAAACGCCAGACGATTTCAGTACCCCTTGTAAAATGGACATTTCAGTACCCGATTTTTTTTTTTACAGGAAAAATGCTAAGTCAGTACGCCCCTAGTTCGCTTTTTTCTCAACATTTTAGGAGGCCGTTCAAAAAAACATTGTTGCAATAATTGAAACTAAATTAATTAAATTACATACAATGATGCAGAGGAATGAGCCAAAGCAACAAAATTCGTTTTGTTTTCACGTGGGGCCGTACATTTAGCACAGCTGAAATTATAATGAGTGTAACAATTCATTTCGGTCATCTCGCTTATAAAATCAGTGAATGCTTTCTCGTCAATAACAATAAATTGGTCAAAAATATTTACAGCCATAGTGAAAAATTTGGATTTGATTAAATCTAAATTTTATAAAAGAAAAATTATTTTTTTATACATATAACAAAAAGAGACAAAATAAAAGTGCAAATCAAAATATTTAAGAAAATTAATTTTGAAATTATATAAAAAATAATTAAAATTAAATATTATTTATTTATTTTATTAAATTGTTAAAATAATAATAATTTTTCTCATCATTTTTTCTTATAGTAACTTTTACATCAATTTGCATTTCTTTTCTCTTATTTTGAATAATAAGCAATAATATGTAAACAATGAATGTGTAACAAACAATTTTTTGTTTACTTATTAAGATCAAAGGACTGGGGATTTTTCTTAAAAAATCTCAAAAAAAAGTACAGTAAATGGAGCAAAAAAAAAATGGAAATTTAATTTTAAAATCTAAATAAAGGCAAGTATTTTTTGCAAAAACATAACCGTCCACCAGTGAACCCAGTAAAAAATGCCATGTGAGATATGTATGTTTATTGTAATGTTTGTTGCTAATCCATTCATAGGATGCAAATTAATTCTGCAATTATTGTCAAAAAAAAGTCGTTAATTGAGGCGTATTTATAAATTTTCAATTGGTTTTCTATGTATTTTGAATCAGTCGTCAATTCATTTTGGTAGTAAAAAAATAGAAAAAAATTTTTATAAAAAAATCTTATAAGAAATTTGTCTCGATAGATAATCCAAAAACCATAACGGATCAAAACGGAAAAATCCCAAAAATCCATAATCCAGAGCTGCGATATGTGAGGATTTTTCCTCATTTTGTGGTCTTTTAGAGGGTCAAGGAGGATTTTTTTTGGAAAATGAGGATTTGCGGATTTTTGTGGTCTTTTGAGAAATTTGAGGATTTTTGTGGTCTTTTGAAAAAAAGTGACAAAAACGCATGATTTTTTGAAAAATTAGGTATATTTGGCAAAGTGTTCGAACTTTTTCTTCAAATCTTAAACATTTTTTCGAAAAATCCTCAGTCAAAATCATTTTTTTGACAAAATCTGTTAACAAATCGCACTCAAAATCTCAAAAAATTTCCGGCAGCGCCTATCGGCACTGCCGGACCCCTCCCAACGTTCCCAAAAAGTTTTTTTGGAAAAACCGCGCACAAAAAAAAAACAATTTTTTTTTGTGGGTCTCACATCAATGGACAGATAAACGAAATTCATTACACGTGGACACTGTAAAAGCAATGGCCCAAATGAAATGCAACTTCGATTTTTCGTGCTCAGACTTCCATAAAATGCTTACAATTGACAAGAAAGAGATGATTGATTGTTTCAAAAGAAAAATATGACATTTAACTGATTTTGTTCGCATTTTATGATGTTTTAAAAAATGAGGATTTTTCATGCCAAATGAGGATTTTTTTGAGGTATTTTAGTGGCAAATGAGGATTTTTTATGGCTGAAATGAGGATTTTCAAAATTTTGAGATCGCAGCTCTGCCATAATCCGTTATTACGCGGTCAAAAAAGGCCGTAGTTTCCGTAATCCGTAATTATACCCAGCCCTGTTGTTGATCCTGAATTTAGGGTTAACCCATAAAATTTTCTATTATTTTTCGAACTAAAAAAACATTTTTTGTATTTCTTAATGATAAACTTTTTTTTAATTTTCACAAATGAATGAATGAATCATAATTAATTTACCAAATTCCTTCTGTTTACGTCCCATTATTTTAATGACTTTCCCAACCGATTGATTCATTTTACAAAATGTGTGAATAATTTTTTTTAATGTTAGGCTAAATCACTGCTCTTTTTTTCTGTAAAAACAATCATTTTAAAAATTCTTCCTCTTTTTTATATTAATTTTACAACTTTCAATCATTTTAAAATTTAAATGTCGGCTTCTTCGTCACTTTTTTTGGCTGTT
>SIJG01000097.1:270377-298850 GCA_023374025.1 Heterodera schachtii | reverse complement strand
TCTCTTTCTCTCTCTCTCTCTCTCTCTTTCTTTCTCTCTCTCTCTCTCTCTGTTTCTCTCCCTTTCCCTCTCTCCTATCTCTTTGTCTTTGCTCGTCGGTCTCTCTGATTCTCTCTTCTTTCAATCTCTCACTTCTTTCTTAGTTTGCATATCGAAACAAAACGACGCGCTCCCATCGCACCATTGGGCATCATAACCTTCACAGCACACCATTTGGCATCGCTTCCCTTCCTCAGATGAGTCCTCCATCATCCCTTATTCGTCATTTCATTTCCTAGTTTACTTTTCGCATCAATTTTTTATAATTAATTTTTTTTTACATAATTGAATGTAAATTATAAATTAGGAAATTGTAAAGTAAAATACACTTTTCTTTGAATAAATGCATAGAACTGAATTGAATTAATTTCTTAAAAAATATAATTTATATTTTATATATATAAAACATAAACACATAAAATAAACGGTGCTATGTCGTTATAGAAAAAAATTAACCATAACTTTACGTAAAAAGCAACTATATTTTTAATTCGTCATATCATTCGACAGCCCTAAATGTTCTCTATTAGTTTGCAAAACAGAAAATTTTGTCAAGTTTAACAAACTAAGAACTAGTTTTTCAAACATTTTGTCATAACTTATTAGAAGCAATTAAATTCTATTATAAATAGTAGAAAATGAACCTAATAAAAAAATGTTTATGCCTAAAAAGTTTTTACCTTTATGAATTAAACTAAAGAAATATTTTTGATGTACATATATATTTAGAAGTTTTATTCTCTACTAATCTTAATTATTAAATATATTTGCAAGAAATATTATGTGAGAATTCAGTCATTTTAATAAAATAATAAAGTGTGCATATAAATAAAATAATATTAAATAAAAAGTCTCAAACAAAACAAAAATAATAAATTAAATATTAATTTAATGCACAATTATAAAAAAACTTAATCAGACGCAACTGAACATTTTAAAACTAATTTTCTTTAGAAAATTTAAAACAATCTATTTAAAAAAGAAAGATTAAAATCCTAATAAAAATTGAAAAAAATAAATTGCCCGCCTAACTTGTATCACTTCAGATATAAATAAAACATCCGATGCCCTACAATGTAAACAAATAAAATATAGCTATAGTAATTTAAATTAGATCTTAAACAAAAATAGATTAAATTTTTATAGGTAATTTAAATTAGATCTTAAATAAATTAGACTAAATGCTTATCTTGAATATCGAATGAATTAAGAATTTAAATCATCGACTTTATCAAGGAATTATAAAATATTAGTAAAACGACCCAGGAAGTTGCATCGTTAATAAAACACGCAAAATAATGTCGTAATAATTTAACTCAAGAAAAATTCAATATAAATAGATTTGAGATAAAGAACGGGATAAAAACAACAAAGATTTTTAAAAATAATAAATGAAAATATACTTATTAATTTTCATATATTTAAACCCAAGAAACAATTACTGAATATGTACATAGACAGTAAGTTACTGTAAAAACAAAGAACATATAATGCGAATTTCATATTTATTCAAAAACATAACAAATAATTCCTTGCGTCCATGATGTCGACGCAACAGCCCTACATCATTTGTCCCAAAAAAGAGACCAAGGCCGATTCGTGAAAGCAATGGAGCAGTTCGCCAAGAAAAAAAAATATACATGTAACAATTCAAGAAATGGAGAATATTGTAAAACTTATGCGTCTTACCATGGAATAATTTGACAATGTAATTGCATATATTATTATATCGCAAATATCCACAAGGCGAATGATAATTTCCTTAACGAAAAATTAAATATGAAGAAACTAATAAAATTTAAAAGTATTTGCATTTAATTTCAAAGCTCACGAAAAAAATCGTGAAAGAAAATTAAAGAAAAAAAAATTTGAAAAAAATAGAATTGCCAGAATAGAAGTATTAAATAAATTCAATTATGATTACAATTATATAAAAGTAACGAATCGAAAGTAATCCAAATAATAATCAGCACATTATTTTGTTAATATATTGACATGAACCCTAAAAATTTCAATAAAAGCAAAGCTAAATAATAGATTTATTCGAATAATTTACATTAAAAAAATAAATAATTTTGATTTTATGTATATTAAAAATAATTAAAAATACTTATTTAATTATTTGTTTTTCTTGAAATGATGTCAATCCTCTTAAAAATTTAATTAAACTTACGAATACAAAAAATAAATAAAATAAAACTAAGTGATCATTGAAAATGGATGAGTATTACCATACATACACCCGAATATAAGAGTTATGATAAATTATTAAACATAATGAATATTAAGAAATAAATACATAAATTGTTAATTCTAATAATTCAACCAAATTATTTTATTTCGAATAAGATAATGAAAAAAATATTGCAAATTAATTATTTATAAAAATGCAAATAATTTTTTTATAATAATTATCTATTTTTCGAAAAAACAACATCATTTAAATATCATTAATATTTTTAACATGAACTTATTATGTAAGAAATAAAATCACTTATTAAAATACTAAATATGTTTAATTGCTGATCGATTTAAAATAAAAAATATGAAAAAAAGAATTGCTAAGTAAATTTGATTTCTACAATAATATAAGAATATGCACTCATGCGAAACGAATAATCATAAAATTGCAGGAAAACAGCGCACAAAACATGAAAAATACATAAAATTATTTACATAAAATTAAATCAATTTAAAATTCATATAAATTTACAAAAGATTTTTGAATATTTTAATTAATTAAAAACAATTCTTAACTGTATTCTATATTAAATGAAAAAATACAAAAAGTAAATGAAAGATAAAAGTCATAAACTTCTCAAAAATTAATTATTTCATATGTTAACAAATGTGTAAAAAACTTTAAATAATAAATTACAAAATAAAAATTGCAAAAAATAGTAAATAAAATCGCTGCACCATTTGAGGTATAAAATTAATACCAATAAATTATGCATATTCATTTTTCAATTTTTTCATCTAAGAATAAATAAATTAAAACAAATACGTTTTAGTAATTAAAAAAAATTCAAAAATAATTTTTGAATTTATTTGTTATTGAGATAAATGAAATAAAAATCATTTTAAAATTTTTTAAAGTCGATCATAAACAATTGTTCGACTATGCCCGAGAGAATGCGAAAAATTAAAATTTAAAAATATAAATACAATAAATAATCAAAAATAAAAATTTGCAATAAAATAAAAATTCAAATTAAGGCGTTTTTTAATAAAAAACTAAAAATAGTTCTTAATAAAAAAAATACAAATAAATTGATCCTGAGCAGATTTCGAACAAACAAATGATACAACAACCTGGGGTTTGACATTAAATAAAATGCATAAAATATTTGTTAATAATTTAAAGTGCAAGAAACTTAAATTTTTAAAATAAAATTTGAGACAAAAATAATTAAAAAATAAGTAACAAATTAAAAATTAAAAAAAAATAAAAATTAATTAAAACAAATGCAAAAATGATACGCAACCAAAAGAATATCATGACGAAAAAAAAATTGAATGTCGGAAAGTCACCCGACGCAAGAATAAGAGAACGAAAAATATTTTACAAAAACATGAACAGAAGCAAATAATACGTATATTAAGATTTAAATTATATATATTTTATTTATTCCGAGGCTTTAATTCCAAAATAATACAGCTTAAATGAGATTTCTTAAAGTCTTCCATAATTTTGCACTATTTCACCATAACAAAGAATTGAGAAAGATGTACATGGACACAGATATGAATTAAAAAAATATATTTATTTTTATAATTCTAAATAAAAACCTCGTCAGTAATTTATTGTAAAAAAAATTAATATTCTAATGAGGCGACAACGAATTTCTTATTTATTCATTAACCATAATTAAATAATTGCTATCACACGTTAATATGCATATATATCCTTGAATTGTTTATCTATATCAACAAAGCCAAACCAAAAAGATATTAAAAATATTGACAATACTAACTAAAAAATTTTAAAAAAGCGAAAAACTAAATTTTTAAATTAAAAAAAATAAGGCATAAATATTCGATCAGAATAATTGAATTAAAAAACAAAAATATATATATATATATATTAGAGACCGGACAAGAGGGTCGGTCGAACGGTTTTGGTTAAAACCGAAAAAAATAACTCAAAAAATTCTCGGTCGACCAATAGTAAAATATTAAAGGAAAATTCCACGCATTTTCTAAATAAATAATAGCTTTGATTATGAATATATGGATTTTTGTAAAACATGGAATGGTCGGCATCGGCAATTAAAAATAATCCAAAAGCATTGTAATTAAAACAAAAATAAAACAGATAAACTAAGCCAAAAATCTTATTATTGTTATTATTTAAATAAAATAGTATAATAAAACCATAAAAATAATATTATTTAATTAGCCTATGATAATTAAATAATTCATTGAAGATATTGAGAATTTAAGAGATTAGTTCAGCGTTATATATTCAAAAATAAAAGGTTCAATAAATATATGTATAAATTTTTTTAAAGTCAAAAGAGAAAACATTATTACTTAAAGATTTTAATTAATTATTTTATTGCTTTTCTTATATTTTGTTTTATATTTAAAAATTTTTTAAAATTCAACCGAAATAGATTAAAAAAAATTAATTCAATTCCACATGTATTGGATTAAATTTTCTCAAAATCTTTTAATACATTGAAGCAGGCAATAAAATACCCAATATACTTAGAAATTATATAAAAAAGCGATTTTAAAATTAAAGTGTAAATTAAAAAGGAATAAAAAGGGTTAAATAATGAAAATTGGCAAACTTTCAAAGCTAATTTTTATTTAATTTTGTTAGTGTGTCGAATATTGATTATTTTTATTGAAAAACCATAATAACCAATTTTAATTTCCTACGTTTCAACACGTACGTTAGCAAGGGGCGAAAAACTGCATTTGTAAAAATATGCCAGAAACAAATAATAAAAAAAACACTTAGAAAAGTTTAAAGTAATTGAAATTAAAATTAATTATGCAATAAATGTTGACATGTATGTATTAGTAAAAATATTTAGGCGAAGCTATAAAAAACCAAATTTAGATTGTAAACTAATAAAAATTAAAGAAAATTTATTGTAACATTAATTAAAAAACAAATTTATAAAAAAAAGCATTTGAAAGGTTATTAAAAAGGGTTAATTGAAAAAATAATTCATTTCATAAAACCTCGACAAAAAATAACGCTGTAAATTTCGCCCAAACCAGTGGCCAAAAAACAACGGTAGGGAGCAGGAAAATAAATTTTAAACAAAGGCTCGAACTTGCTTTGTAACAAGAATTTAATAGCACTTATTTTCAAAAAAATAATAATTTCAGATAATTTAATAGAAAATAAATAAAAAAATAAATTTTAAAAAATAAAATTAATTCACCTTATTTTTTAATAAAGATTATGAAGGACTTTTTTGTAAAAAATTGTTTAATACATGAAAAAATATAATACTGAAATAATGGGCACTAATTATTATGCTATATACATCAAAGTGATAGTTTAAAATAATACAAAATATTTTATTAAAACATAACTTGTTTGAGGCCAAGCACTTCAGAACAATTTGAAAATAAATAAATCTTTCAGTTTTTCATAATCAAAGATAAGTTTAAATTTTTTTACAATATCGAATTATTCATTTCGTCTTAAAATAGAGAAATATTTAAATTATTGTAGAAAATATGAAACAAAAAAGAATTAAAAAATGATAAAATTAAAATATATGTGATTTTAAACACAGGTAAAAAGATAAAAATTTGTAATGTACAAACAAAAATGTAAAATGATGAAATTAAAATGAAAAGTTTTTGTTTATGCAATCGTACTTATTTTGTATCTGCTAAGAGACAAGAATTCGTTTTGCTTCCGTTTTATTTTTATTTTTTAGTTTTAATTATGTATGTAATGTAATCTAAACGTTATGCAATTTATATGTCGATTTATTATGCAAATTATGTGTATCCGCGAGGGTTTGCAGCGTAAATTAAAAAAAACAAATTGATAGTCGATATAAAAATGAAACAGATAATTCGAAAAAGTATGAAAATATTCAGAAAGAAAAGAAATTTAAAAGATTATAAAAATGTAAAAAACAATTAATTTTTCATAAAATAAAGAAAAGGGGAAACGTGGAAATGAATTTAAGGAGCCAGTGAACTATGCCGAAAGCTTAGCATGGAAATAAGATAAAAATAAGATAATAATTAAAATTTTAAATTCATTTACCTAAATTAACGAATTATTTATTCCATATGAAAATAATCTCGGATATGAATATTTTAATATGCTTTTTTAATGGTTTTGTGCGCGATATCGTAAGAATATGGTTTGTCTAAAAATTGAAAAAAAAATATTTTTTAATAAATGTGATAAATGATGAAGCTACTGACAAATTATGATGAAGAAAGCTAAATAATAAAAATAAATAAAATATTAAAAAAATAAGAATGAAAAAAAATTAAAAAAATTAAACTATCTAATACAAAATAAAAATAATAATTTTTTATTTAAAATAATAAATAACATATAAAATAATAAAAAGTTGATTTTTTTTTTAATATATGAATATCTTTATTATTATGAAATTTATAATTCGTTTTTTGAAAACCCAACAATAAGATTAAAATATCATTAATTTTTTTAAGATGAACTTATTATGTAAGAAATAAAATTACTTAAGAGAATAATGGTAATAAATTGTAAATAAATAAGAATAAATTGTAAGTATCATGTATTCTAATGATGGCGACTCTGTTAACATGATTACGTTCCGTTGTGGAAATTGCGGTCGTTATGGCATTACGATGAGCGTTTTGTTTTCAAAAACCGCTGGAAACTTGGCTGTAAGTGAAAAATGGCAATGAGAAGTATAATCATAATAATTTATCACCTTTCTTCATCCTGGATATCACATCAATTCCTAAAATAAAAGAAAAAATCTAGAATTTAAAATAGAAAAATGCAGCAACAAAACATGAGAAAAAGTAAAAACGAAAGTAAAAATTTTATTTTCAATAAATGAACATTTAAAAACTAATAAAATATATGGTCTACGGAATAAATTGGGAGAGGATTTAAATAAGTATACTAAAAAAATCTTGCCTTAAATAATGAAAATTAATTTTTATTCTACTGAAAAATTGAAAAATATGGCTTATAAAAAAATTTTTTTCTTATTCTAATATTATTACCATGTAATGTGATTTTACAGATAAATATAAAATCAATTTATAATCAAAAAATAATCAAAATCTATTCTAAATTATAAGCTAAAATTTGCTTCTCTCTTACTATGACTTAAGCCGGGATTGTTAAATGGAAAGCCGAACGGCCTGACTACTCCTGAATCTTGAAAAAAGGTATATTATTAATTATATGTAAATATATATTTATAACAAAATTTTTGCGGAAATAAATTTGAATAGGTTGGAAGAAATATAAATAAAATTAAAATATTAACAACGGAAAAGCGAAGAGCGATAGAGTTTAGATCACATGATGACTAATAAATTTGTAAAATTAAAAAAAGAAAATTATAGTTGTCGTTTATCAATAATAAAAGATAAAAGTGAACCTATTTTAAAACTCATATAAATATTTTAATTAATATTAATAGAATGTCCGCAAATCAGCCTACCCAAGAGCAACGAAAAATATTTTACAAAAAATTTAATAATCAATTATTACTTATTTATTAAGACCAAAATTATATTTTTTTCATGTAATTAGATGGTTTAATTGAAAAATAAGACAGCTGAAATGAGATTTCATAGTCTTCCATTACATAATCTATTTTTTTAATTATTAATTTTACACTATTTCACCAAAACAGGGAATTGAGAACATTGATGGACTCTGTTACAAAAGTTTAACAAATATTTATTTTTATAATTATAAATTAAAACATAATGGGATGACAATGAATTTCATCTTATTTATTCTTAGCCATAATAAAAACAAATTCCTACTACACATTACATACTTGTTGACTTCAGATAAATAATTAAAATGAAATTTTTTTTTAAATAACAAAAAATAAACAGCTTTGGACATTAATGAATGATCGCTTATTTTGGATTGAAACCTAAAGAATGACATTTTATTTTCTTTTACAGATTATTTTTAAATAAATTTTTTTATCAATAGCATAAAATATTCAAAACTAAAGGTAACAGAAACTTTTGCAGAAAAAGTTGATGACAAAAAAAACTAAGAATAAAATGCTTAAGTCATAATGTTGACTTTTATTAAGCCATTTGCCTTTTTCGGGATTTTCGTGCCTTAAATACCTTTTTTGGCATTTTGCCGTTTTGGTCCTTTTTTGGCGTTTTTTTCCGAAAATTTTATTAAAAATACTAGATTTTCATTTATTTTTTTCTTTAAACAAATGATGAAATATATTAACTTCTCAAATAAAGAAATGAAAAAAAATATCCATGAAAATAAATGAAAAAATGTGAAGAAGATGAAATTCCGTCTATTATGCATTCTAATTATATTTTTGATAATCAAAATTCATCAAATTGGACAAATCGAAACAAAATTCAAAATAAATTGTTAAAAAAAACAAAAATAATGAATATTCGTCAGTATTTTTTTTTAATTCGAAACATAAAAAATAATGGAAAAAACCATGGATAAAAAAGCATTTAATGATAAAGATAAAAAAGCGATTAAAAACTTTAAAAAGTTAAATTCCCAACCCGTCGTTACTGAAAATTTTAAATATTGGAATGAGCATTAAAATAACTATTCGTACACCGAATGTATTAGATTAAGAATGAAATGCCTGCTGCAATGAAGCCAAAAATGATTATGCGGATTGCTGCTGAACTTGATTACATTCTTTTATTATAAATTATATAACAAATTAATAATCTTTTAGGTAATGTGTTGAAAAAATAAGTGAATAAACAAGTAAATAAAAAAATAACTGAAAGTTAATTTTAATAAATTATTTATAAGCATGTTGGCATTCGATTTAATTAACCAAAATGAAAAAGAATTTTCAAAATAACAAAAAACAAATTGTGAGAAACAATGAATGATCGCTTAAATAAATGATATTAAAGAATTAATCAAATGAGGTACGAAATTGTTAAAAAATAGAATTAAATTAAGTTGTAAAAATATACAAAGAAGTTTAATTTTGAAGTTTTAAAATAAGTTTTTGAGTAAAATTCTTTTAAAAATAATTATTTTCTTTTATAATTTATTATTTGATAAATATAAATTTATCATATCAATTTCCAATTCCCAATGATGAAAATTCTGTTTATTATCTTCATTAAAAATCCAAAAGATATTAACATATTAAACTAAAATATTTTACAGCAAACCAAATTGGATTCACTAAAAATTTACCAAGCAATTGTGTATTTACTAGGGTGGTTTAAAGGGGCAATGGTGCATTTTATGAACAAAAGATACATATAATTCTAAAAAGGACGATTTAAAGTTAATAAAAAATTAATTGTAAAAAGATTAAAATGTCTAATCCTAATTAAGAAGTTTATTAAATTGGCATCATTGAATACAAATTTAAGCCTGTTTATTATCTTACTAAACGGCCAAAGAAATTAACAAACAGAATAAAAATATTACAAAATAAATTCGTTTAAAATATAAATATTAATTTAAAAACTATGCGGCACAACATAAAAATACAAATAAAAGCATAAAATAAACGGTTTCAGACACGATTTAATTACCCAAATTTGAGATTAATAAACGAGAGTTTATTCAAATTAAAAAGAAAAGAATAATTAATTATATACTTTGAATCACATTTAAAATATCAAAATCAAATTTATTAGACATTTTGTTATCAAATAAATATAGACATTTTAAAATGATAATTAAAAAAAATTTATTTTTAAGTTAAATAAAATAATGAAAAAAAATCATTAAATAAAGTAATTTTCAAGTGGACCCATATTCAATTTTTGTCAACTGCGAGAGAATGCGAAAATTTAAACGTTTAGATTAAAAAAACAATAAATTTATAATCAAAATAAATACAGCAATAAACTTACTATTTTACAAACTAAGTATAAAATAAAAATAATAGATCTTCAAAGGAATTAACAAAAATAGAGAATTGGCGCAATGACCTGCTGCTGGGGAATTACATCATTAATAAAATAGAGACCGGACTTTAAGGCTAAAAAAATTTTCAAATAGGCACCTAAAATGAAAGACAAATATAATAGTACTCACAATTTCTCTAGCTTTTATAATGTTGCATTAATAATACAAGCATACATATGCAAAACTAAATATAGCTTCTGAATTAAATATGAGACATAACAAGACTTCAAATCACTACATGTAATCTGGACAGTATATAAAAACAAAATAAATAATAAAAAACGAAATTAACTGCCAAAAATACCGACAGTTGTCAAACAGCGGCAAAAAAAAAAAAGAATTTCCCCATAAAAATTTTCAAAAAAAAAACAAACATGAAAATGAAAATGAAAACTTTTTTTTTTTGCATAATGTTCAACAAACATACGTAAATTAAAAATATTGCTAAATATTTTGAATATAGAACTTTCTGACGCTTTTATAAGAACCAAAACATCAGAAAAAGATTAAATTTACAAAAAAAAATTTATATACTAAATTACATATCAAAAATAAAAAAGCAAATATACATATTTAATACTTATAAATTATATAAAAAAAGCAATTGTAAAATTTAAGTGTAAATTGAAAATGAATAAAAATGGGTTAATTAAATAATGAAAATTGCGTAAACTTGCAAAGCTAATTTCTATTTAATTTTGTTAGTGCGTCGAATATTGATGATTTTTATTAAAAAACCAAAATAACCAATTTTAATGTGCTCCGTTTTAACACGTACGAAAGCAAGGGGCGAAAGCCAGAAACAAATAATAAAAAAACAATTAGAAAAGATTAAAGTAATTCAAATTAAAATTAATTATGCAGTAAATGTTGACATATATTATTAGTAAAAATATTTAGGCGAAGCTATAAAAAACCAAATTTAGATTGTAAACTAATGAAAATTAAAGAAAATTTATTGTAACATTAATTAAAAAACAAATTTATAAAAAAAGCATTTGAAAGGTTATTGAAAAGGGTTAATTGAAAAAATTCTTATTCATTTCAGAATACCTCGACAAAAAAAGAACGGTGTAAATTTCGTCCAATTATTCAATTACTTGAAATCATTCTTCAAACTAAAAGCATTAATAAAGTTTTACATCTCCCCATTAAAGTAAATAAAAACAAAACTTTTGTAATTGATATTGAAATCAAACAACATTCACATGATTTAATTAATGAATTAATTAATAAAAATTAAATTTAAAATATTAATAATATTTACTGAATGATTTTCTGATCATATTGGATGTGAAAATAAATAAAAAATGATATCTTAAAATACATTCAATAAATGAATAAAGTAAATGATAAATTGTGAGAAAAGCTTTTTTAATTTTTTATATATTTTCAAAAAATCAACTTTGCAATATCTGATAGAATGAAAAATTAAAGTAGTTAATCCTATACAAAATAAAAAAGAATTAAATATTCTATCGAAATATTTTTTATCAATTAAATTAAAAATATTATTAATGAAAAAAAATTTGTTAATTAAAATGAATTAAATAAAGTCTCAGAGAATACAAGAAATGTGACTTCCTGACCAGGGCTGGGCGAAAGTTCGAGCTTCGAAAGCTTCGCGTTTTTTGGGCTTCGTCGAGCTTCGGCTTCGGGTAACTTACCCGAAGTTTCGGGAAAAATACGCCCCCTAACGATCGAGTTTTCAAAGCAAAAAATACAATCCTAATGATAGGCTTATGGTAAACTTTAAATAAATATCACATTATTAACTTTTTGCTTTTGAACCATCATTACATGTGTGTTCCAGTGGGTTGTGCTCTTGGTTCGGTTACTTATTTTTGCTTTGGATCAGTTCCCCTCCAAGTAGTTTTTTTCTTTTAATTTTTCCTAAATTAACATTGTAAAATACTCTCTCACTCTCTCTCGTTCTCTATCTCACTTTCTCTCTCCTCATGTTTGCGAAACGGCACAAAACGATGCGCTCCCATCGCACCATTGGCACCATTACCCACACAGCACACCATTCGGCATTGCCTCCTCCCATCTGCGGGCCCTCAACCGCCCTAATTCTCCAATTGATTTCTTACATCAATTTTTCTCCAATTAGTTTTTATTAGTTTTTTAAATTATCTAATTGAATGTACTTTTTTTGTAATTTCCAGGCCAGAATTTTTAGTTTTTAACATTTTCACATAAAAGTATGAAAATAGCTTTCTGAAAAAGCAGGAAAAACATATTTTTATGCCAAGTTTTCTTACAAATTAGAGCAATTATAAACACCTATAATACAAATTTCCGTGGTTTGACACCTACGAATTATTATTCTAAAATAAAAAAAATAATGAGAAGAATTTATACACAAATTGAACCAGCATCATATTGAAGTGGTCATAAACTGACAATTTTGGTGTTATCAAAAAATTGAGTAATAAACATCGTTGATCACTATGGTTATATGTTGTATGCATAAAAATGTGAAATATGCGGATAAAATATGCACTAAAATTCCCTCAATTATCTCCTAAAAAGGAAAATTCCCAAATATGTATGCACTAAAAATCCCGCAAATATGCCCTAATTTTTTGAATTTTTTAGGCAGTTATAAAACATCTAGTGGTCTGCGTAAATTCTAAAATACAAAGTAAATTTTCGAAAAATTTGAATTTTCGACTTTTTTTCGAATTGGGTGCCGGGGTTTGGCAGTGCCTAAAATGGTGGTAGATTCGTGGTAAGCTAGCTCCAAAATTTCCAGGTAAGATGTTTTACACGACTTTTTTAAATTTCTATTTTCGATAAATAGGGGGACAAATCAAAGTATTACCGAAGACCTTTTCAAGCCGAACAATCTACATACTGTTAGCAGATGAAGAGAGCGTATTCGCTTTATTTTTTGCTGATTTTTTCTTTTTTTTTCCTTGTGACTGTTGTCATTCCGTTTTTATTACAATTTCATGCATAAAAGAAAAAGTGTCAAATAAAAGGAATCGCTAACAAAAAGATCGTACAAAATTTAAATACATTTACTCTTTTTTTGTCGATGTTTTGAACTGATCACCCTTCGTTATTGGCACCTTACAAAGGAGAGTTTCTAAGTGATGGTGGAGTTTCCAAATGAGACTTTGTGGGTGGTTAGGTCACCCCAAGGTTCTATTGTGAAATTTTTTTTGTAGCTGCTAAATGAGCTTCTGGGCCAAGTTATGAGGCCTTAAACTCTTAATAATATTATAAAATAATGAAAATTACCAAGTCTCATTTCAATTATCGACCGGAACTAATATAAAAAATTGAGCTAAAATTAATAATATAAAAATTATTGAAAAAAATTAATAAAATATTAATGAAGTAGTTATAAATAAAAGATGAAAAAAAACTTAACTTGTGGCGGATCCGAACTTTCGCTTACAAAAATTGGTAGATGACGCACTAACCACTAGGCCACCACACTGCTTACTGCGCTCATTAACACATTTAATTTTATAATATTATTAAGAGTTTAAGGCCTCATAACTTGGCCCAGAAGCTCATTTAGCAGCTACAAAAAAATTTTCACAATAGAACCTTGGGGTGACCTAACCACCCACAAAGTCTCATTTGGAAACTCCACCATCACTTGGAAACTCTCCTTTGTTAGTTAAAAATTAACCATGTATTTCGACCATTTTAGGCGAAGAATGCGAAATATAAAACTTGAAATTTAGTCTTTTTGTTCGAGTTCAGGCCCGGGGTTTGGAATTCGCAGGTATGGATGCTGGATTCGTGATCACTGATCAGCGACTCCCAAAACACCTGGAAATTTATTTTTTGACAAATAATTTATGATTTTTTTTTACAAAATGGGGCGTTGGACAAACTACAGTATTACCGTTATTGGCAACCTAATAAAAAGTTTAATTGAAAAGGCTGCGATGTGATTGCATTTATGATGTTTACAATAACGAAAAATGCTTTTATTGTCTTCACATTGCCCGCTAGTCCGACTAATCCTTGGGAATGCCAACAATTAAATTGAATTTGTGTACTAATGTTATCTCCTCTTCTTTTATATGGATCAATGGCAACTCGTACAAAAGTCAATGAATTTTATATAAAATTTAAATGCTCACAAGGGAACCACCCGAACTGTAAGTCGGAAAATTCATAGGTATTATATACAATTAGATAGAGCAGATTCGACTTCTATTGTGTATTTATAATATTCTGCTCCCATAGCAAGAAACAAAAAAGTTATGAGGCTCCAAAAATTGAAATTTTGGCTGTGTTTTCACTTAAAATTGGTGACTCAGTTGGTTAAATTCGCATTTTTGGGTCTAGGTTCAAACCCAACACAAAAATAAATAAATTTTAATTAATGTATAATATAACTAAACAATTTTAAAAAATCATTTTTTAGACTTAGAAAATGTATTATAGTTTTCCTCTAGTAAAAATAAGCAAAAATAATAATAAATGTAAAGATTGGGAATTAATAGAAAGTGAAAAAAGCTTGAAGTCGACCCTTCGGCGTAAAATTTCGTTTTTGAGCCTCATAACTTTTTTATTTCTTCTTATGGGAACGTAATATTAAAAATTCACAATAGAAGTCGACCCTGCTCTATCCAATGTTATATACACATATGCATTTTCCGACTTACAGTTCGGGTGGTTCCCTTGTCAGTCTATTTATTTGTTTAATAATCGAATATTTTTCTTTCCTTTAACTTTAACCAGAGTAATGCATAGATTTTATTTATTTTGAATATAATACAATTTAATTATTTCATGAGGAGCAGTATAATAAAACAAATTATTAGGTTAATATATTTGTTCAGTAGAATAAAATTTACTAAAATCTGATATTTATTATTTTAGATTAAGTAGGTTTTTCTGTTTTGTAAGAAATAAAGAAGATTTATATTTTTATTACTTAGAAAAATAAAAATTGTTACAATCATATTTTTGAATAAAAAAATAACAATTTTCATTTTGAGAATTTTTGAAGAAAATGAAATTCCACCTATTATTAGTTTTAAATCATAATTTTTTTCTTTGTTGGCCAAATTGAACAAAGTTTATATCATTTGAAATCTCTTAACAAGCTTTATCGGATTTTTTGGATGTCCTGGGTTCAAAACCAACACAAAACAAAATGATAGAAAAAAATTTTGCAAAAAAATGTAACATAATTAATAGAGACCGACTAAAAAGACACCAAAAATCGCGAAAATGGCACCTTTTTTTCAGCTTATTATAAATAAATTTTTTGGAAATAAATGAATAAACGAAAGTGAGTGATTAGTAGGGTTTTAATTTATAGACTAAAAAACAAAAATATGAACCAAAATGCTCAGAAATGTCAAATATGGATTAAAATATGACTAAAAAGTGCCAAAAAAAAGTTTAAACTCTCAAATCTCAAAAATGTTATGTTTCAATATGCTTTTACTTTTATTTTGATTATTTTACTTTTTTTTCTTCTTCTTCCATTTTTCTTCGAATGTTTCATCAAAAATGATAAAGATGAATTAATGAGGGTTATAAATTATATGGACTAAAAAACGCGAAATATGGACAAAAAAAAAGCTCAAAAATGGCCAAACATGGACCAAAATATGAACTAAAACTAAATATATCTTTTAAACCATAAAAAATTAAGAAAAAGTTTTATATATTCAATATTTGCTAAAAAAAGACTTGAATAAAATAAAAAATTTTTGCATTACAATTTGATTTCCCAAGGTAATAGTATTAAATTTATGAAAATACTTTTTTATAGGTTTTTCTTGTGAATTTTCGTAAATTGTGGAAGCAGAGGCAAAAATTTTTTCGTTTAATATAACTAGTGAATATTTGTCATATTTTTTTATCTCCAAAAAATAATAAAATGAATGAAAACAGCAATAGACCACAGCCAAAGCATGTGAAATTATTAATAACTAAAAAATAATATAATTAATATTTTTATTACCTGTGAAAAATAAAAAATCAATTTTTATTGGTAAGAAATTTTTTGCTGTGGGCGTGTGCTAAATTTTAGGGGCACGAATTTATGGGTGGGGTCTATTTTTGTATGCTGTATTTTAGGAGATACCGTATGCGCATCAGAAAACAATAATAAAAAGCAATTTGAACAAATGGAAAAAATTACTTTACTTTATTATGAAATTAAAACAAAATTATCAGTGACCGCGAAAAGATTGACATAAATCAAAACACCAAATATTTTAAAAGTAAAAAATAATAAATAAAAATCCCGATCTTTCAAAAAAAATTTATATCGCGACATTAAAATAAATCTCACCAAACTGATTTTAAACATAGTAATAAAATTATTTGACTTTCTACTTTAATTGCCCAGATTTGGTGTTTATAAAAAAATTGTTATAACTTATTTAAAATTTGCTGGGTTTTTTGTCAATTATATTCAAAAAATAAGTAAAGAATTAAAATTTAATAACATTTTAAAGCAAAGAATTTTAAACCTACAAATGTATCCTCAAGAACGTCACCAGAGCAAGTGAAATCATTATCATGTAAAATAAATTTAAAAAATATGCCTTCAAATATGCCAAGTAAACATCTCAATGGTATAAAAATAATTTACCAATAAAATTGCTAGAGGGCGGGTTATAGAATATGTTGATAAGAATACAACAAGATTCATCATGACTAGTTCTCCACATAAAAGTTGGCAGAATAGAGAGAGGTTCAAGTGGACGCAACTTTAATTGATTGGCGAAATGAAAAGTTTAAATCAATTATGTTAAAAATTACTAAAAAGCAAAGCTTGAACTAAAATGCTGTTAAAAAGAAAAATATAGCATAAAAATTTGTATTTTAATAAATCAATAAAAATACATTTAATGAATAAATTAATTTTCAAGTAGATTTCATTTTTTGACTAAGTCGAGAGAATACTAAAATTTGGACAAAAATATAAAAAGTAATAAAATTATAATCAAAAAAAGTAATAAAAATTTTAAATTAAATAGAAATCAACAGAATCAATCTTAAAATAAGTTATCTTTTTAAAATTCTTTAAATCAAAAAATAATTTTAAAATAACAATTTTAATTACTGCAATCACTCAAAATGAAGAAGAACCATTCGACATTTAAAGAAACATTCATAATTCCACTAATACGATGTTAGAATAATTTAATTACACTAAATAATCAAAGAAAATGCTTAATATTTATTTCATTGCTCAATAATAATGAAAAGTTTAAATCTATGAATAAGTTTTTTGTTCTTTAGAACTATAAGTAGGTACGATTTTTAATATAAAAATTGAAAAATTATTATAAAAATATTATGGAAATATAAAATGAATCAATATAAAACACAGAAAGATTTATAAAATTTTTGAAGATTTTATTTAATCAAACAAATCTTAGCTATATTCTACCTTAAGATATAATAAAAAACGCAAAAAGATATACATATTTATTATGTTTTTTACTTCACAGAAAAATCAAAATATAAAAATCAAATGTGAAATTTATTTTTAAATTTATTTAATTACAAATACTTGCTTTTAAAACTACATTAATAAAATAAAAATGAATAAAGAATTGCTAAATAAATTGAATACTATGACAATAAATAATATTCGAACATGTGCGCTTTGGAGCATACGGAAGTGAAGCTTATTAAAAAGAAAAATGTTTTAAAACTGATGGATAAAAGGTGCTCACAAAAACATATTAATTAAAATAAAATTATCAGCAATTTAAAAAATTACAAGCCATGAATGAAGACAAACATGGGCTTGTTTCCATTAAAATATTTATAAAAGTTAAAATATTATTTATAGCATTCGATTTAATTAATCAAAATGAAAAAGGATTTTCAAAAATACCAAAAACAGATTAAGAGAAACAATGAATGATCGCTTAAATGAATGTTTATTAAAGAATTAATCAAATGAGGTACAAAATTGTTAAAAAATAGAATTAAATTAAATTGTATAAATATACAAAGGAAGTTTAATTCAGAAGTTTTAAAAAAGTTTTTGAGTAAAATTCTTTTAAAAATAATTATTTTCTTTTATAATTTATTAATTGATAAATATAATTTGATCAATTATCCAAATACATAATATATTTTAATTAGATAAGTTTAAACATTCACTCATTATTCGTGTAATAATCATCAGTTTAGAGAAGATAAATTTAAGCAAAAAAAGCTACCTAATTTGAATGGGAGCAGAGGGACGGGAGGGGAATACTCGCTAAGTTTCAGAAAAAATTTTTCTGGACACAATGGCACTCACTATTTGAATTATTTGCCATTTTCTTTCCTGTGGTCGTTTAAAATAAATCAATAATTATAAAATCATAAACATAAAACAAATATTTTTTTATATGACGGCGACTTTCAAAATTTAATAAATCTTCGAAAATTAATAAAAAATGAAATATTTATGACGGTACCAAAAAATATTTGCATGTATATTTATTTTAATAAATGCTCATAATACAATTATCCTTCCCAAACTTATAAAATAGTTAATAAAATATACAAACAAGGATAAACCTTACTATTAGAGAAAAAAATTTTTTCTATAGTATAATTGTTTAAAATAAATTTAATTGAAAGACTATAACTATGAAATCAAAAGTATTAAATATTAAGAAATAATTAATACAAGTATTAATTTTTATTTTCGACTATGCCGAGAGAATGAGAAAAATTTATAATATAAATGCAATAATTATAATTAAAAATAAAAATTAGTAATAAAATGAAAAATTAAAATTAAGACGTTTAATGAAAAAGTAAAAAATGAATAAAATTATTTATTAAAACTTAAAGTGCTCGAAACATATAATTTTTAAAATAATGTTTGAGACAAAAAGAATTTAAAAACAACTAACAAATTTATAATTGTTTAAAAAATATTTTATACATTATTAAATATTGAGAGTGTGAAAAACAAAATTTAAAAAAATGTAACCACAGAATTTAAAAATGAATTGAGAACAATAATTTTGCAAATGAAGAAATTATAAGATAATGGGATTTCGAATCGCCACAAAAACAAAAGCTGCAGAACAATTTGAAAATATAAACTTTTTAATTTTTTCATAATCAAAAATAAATTTAAACTTTTTGCAGTTGAAAATGATTTTCCATGAATATTCGATCTGAATAATTAAATTAAAATAAACAACAAAAAAATAATATATAGCAAAAATAAAAATATTTAAAATATGTTTTAACATGAAAAAGCTTTTCAAATTTTGCAATAAGAGAAGATGAACATCTATCTATAATGGGGGTGAGAAAATGATCCGTCACACTAACTAAAAATGAAAAATTATTTACGTGAATAATTTTCAAACATACAAACAAAAACCATTATTTTGCTCGAGCCAAGATAAATATAAAAAATAAATTATTATTAGCGATTAGAATAAATCATTTTTATTGATTATGATGTCATAAAACAATTGCCATAACATTAAAAAACATCAATAAATTAGGATTTCGTGACATAAATTAGATAATAAAAATGGAAAATCATTAAATGTATAATATTCAAATATTATACAAGCATAAACATTATTTTGCTTGAGTCCTGATAAAATAAAAAAATAATTATTAGCGATTAAAATAAAAATTTATATTCAATATCATCAAAATAGCGTCTTTTTCATAAAACGCTTTTTTGAGCTTTTGCTAATCTTCAAACTTGAGGGCCTTATAATGTCCGATAGTTGGGTTTACAACGCAGGTGTGCTACTCGAACTTGATTTCATTCATGTTTGAAAACGAAGAAGAATTTACTCAACAAAAAAAATAAATTATTTTTCATTAAAATCTAAGCAATTGTAAAGTTTGAATACAAAATAAACTTTTTTTATAAAGAAGATTGAATAAATATAAATAAATGGATCAAAAATAGCAACCTTTTTCGAGACGAATGAAAATAAAAAGCGCAAAAATACAAATAACAAATAAAATTTATTGGCTATTTAATAAATATTTATATGAATAATGTTAGAAAAAATTACCGGTAAATTAAATAAATATATAATTCGATATATAAGTTTATTAAGTTAATTACCTTACAAATAATTGCTTATAAAACACGATATTAAAAATAAAAAAGAAAGAAAAGAATTGTTTAATAAATTGGTTACTATGATAATAGATAATATTTATCATGCAAATTGCAACCTCTCATATGCTCTAGAGCGAGGAGGACGTGACGCTTATTAAAAGAAAATATTTAAAATTATAGATTTATATACATAAAATTACTTTAAATTATTAACTATAAGAGGAATATAAAAACTAAATTATATATTGGAATGAACATTAAATATATCAATAAATATTATATAATTAAGTCAGTTGGAATAAAGTAAAATAATTAAATTTATATTCTGGATAAAAGCAATACAATATCATGTTAAGATTACAGATATATTTTTTTACAAAGATACTTTACATTAAATATATGTTCATTTGGTTTTTCAACAGTTTAAAGAACAATTTAAAAAAATAAAAATTTAAAGAAATATTCATGAGATTTGAAATCGAGGCGCAGATAGCCTAGATGAACTCTTATAAATCATAATAAATAAAGTCTTTATTAAAATTGATAAAATTATTGAAAAAATAAATGAATAACAAATTAAAATTAACTGAAAGAAAAGTTAAGAAATGAGTAAATAAATGGTAAGCTACAAAAATCAGCTGATGCCAAGAAA
Source organism: Heterodera schachtii (assembly GCA_023374025.1). NCBI lineage: Eukaryota > Metazoa > Nematoda > Chromadorea > Rhabditida > Heteroderidae > Heterodera > Heterodera schachtii. The sequence goes on along the minus strand of SIJG01000097.1, from coordinate 277,994 downwards.
ATAGAAATTAAGTCAAAAAATCTTAAAACAAATAAAAGAAAATTTATTTTATTAAATAAAATTTTTATACTTTGACGAGAACCCAACGAGATTTAAAAATTTTTAAATAATCCATCGGTATTTAATCGAATAAATAAAAACAATTGATTTAGAAAATGAATAAATAATACTCAATTTTTCGTTGAAATTAAATTTAAAATTAAATCAATTTTTATTATAATTTATCTAATCAAAAAAGACAAAATATCTGTTTATAGTTTATAAGTTTTATAAAAAACAACTAAAATTATCAACAATTACCATAATGAGAATTAAAAAAAATTAAAAAATATATATTTATAATTTTAAAAAGGGCAATTTAAAGAAAATAAAAAATTTATTAAAAAAGCTATAAAATGCTTAATTATAAATGAAGAAATTTATTAAAATAACACCATTTAATACCTAATTTCAATTCAAAATGATGAAAGCAGTCTGTTTATTATCTTCACTAAATGGCCAAATGAAATTAATAAACTAAACAAAATACAAAAAATAAATTAGTTTCGCATCACGATTTAATTACCCAAATTCGAGGCTAATAAACGAGAATTTATTCTATTTATTAAAAATATTTAGAGGAACCTTTTAATGAGTTTGAATTTCTAATAAATATGCGCTGAGCGATTATTCTTGGAATAAATAATTACAAAATGTTTAAAAATAAAATACAGAATTTTAATTTGAAGTTTTAAATAGTATTTTTGTATTGAAAATCTACTGAATGGACATGTTATATTCTTTCACCCTTTTTTAATTTTGATTTAAAAAATACGAGAAAAGAACCCAGACAATAATCTCCAATTGACTATTTTATTGTACTTGTTCAATTTATAATATAATATGTAATTAATAATTTTTAAAAATAATTTTCTTAATAAATCATTCGGTAAAAGTATCAAATTACATTTTCACATAAAAATACGGCAGAGCCCAGGATAAATATTTAAATAATCAAACTATATGTTTAATCGAAGTAAGAAAAATATTTGATTTCGAAAAAATGATAAATATAATTCAATTTTTTCGTTCAAAGCTTTATATTGATGAGATCTCAACGAGATTTAAAAATTTGTAAATAATCAAACTAGCAATTATAGAATAAATAAAATAATTCATTTAAAAAATCAATTAAACCTGATTAAGAAATTTATTAAAATTGGAAAATTTGAGATTAATACACGAGAAATTAGTCAACTATTAAAAATATTTAGAGGAGTATTTTTAAGAAAAATAATATGATATTAAGAAATAAATTATTGTATTGAATTAAAAGGCATTTAAAAACAAAAACAAAGTTTTTTCTGCGTAACTAAAATTAAATTTAAGATATTTTAATAAATAAGCAAATGGTAGAAAGAAAAAGCAAAGGTATTTAAAATTTTAAACGATTTAACAAAACAAATCTATGACCCAAAAGCCACAAATGAAAAACAATTAAAAATTTAAGTTTATTTAATCAAAAAATCTTGGGCCATTAAATCTAAATTTAAAAACAAATAAAATTTAAATATCATTAATTTAAAAGATATAAGATAAATGAAAAAAATACACTATAATTTAATTATTGATAAATGACCACTTTTTGCAATAAATTATAGATTCTCAAAAATATTGCTTTATAAAAACCTGTACATCTGTAATCTTAAAGAAAAAATATTTACTAAGATTAATTAAAAATTAATTTGAGAAATTTTATTTTTTCGGTGTTCTCTTCTCTACAAGTAAATTACAATTAAATTACCTATATTAATAAAGCAATAATTGGTATAAATAAAATTTTTCCAATTAATGGGTGGTAGTATAATACGTAATTAATTTTAAAATCCAATACGCATTATTAAATTATCTTTTATAAATGCATTGAAAATTATTAAAAACTAATGAATATTAATTATATAATTTGATCTTGAAAAAATATGCAAAATCTTAATTTAAAAAATAACGGAGCTGCAAATTGAATGTCACATCAGCAAGTGGAATCACATTATGTAAAATAAATAAGAAAATAAAAAACAATAATATAATTTTTTTTAATTTAAAAAGAAGAGAATTAAGGCATTATATTGATAAAGATAAAAAAGGGATAAAAATTTTTATATATTAAAAAATACGGTAAATAATAACAAATCAAAAAATAAATCCATAATAATTAATTGTGTCCTCCCCGCCGCATTTGCTTTATCGAAAGTGTTAGGTGCCTTTCATGCGTAAATTTAGACTTTTGTCTTTTAGTTTAAATTGACAATTCATCAGATTATTTAAATAACAAAGCACAAAATATATTAAATTAAAAAAAAAAGATAAAAACGCTTTTATATATATATATATGTTTAATCTAAAATAAATGATGAGATGCGGGAACGTTGATAAACGAAACAAAAGCAACATGGTCTATAGCACCTTCACAGCAAGGGTATGTAAAGAAGATTAAGAAAATAAATTGTTATATATGCCAGAAACAATAGTAAAAAGAAAAAATTTAAAATGAACAAATAAATAATATAACAAAAATGAATTATGTTGTAACTTTACATATTTGTAAAACAAATATACACGAATTTATAATAATATTTAAAAGCTAATTTTAATTTAAATTATCAAGAAAAATTACTATAAAAACGCACTAGAAAATTATTTAAATTTCTTAATTTATAAATAATAATAAATGTAATAAATAACCGAATTAAATTTGTAAAAATAATCGCAAAAGAATTGGGATTTTATTCTAAAAATATTTCATTATTTCAATTAATATAAATTAAAATTAAAAAATAGTTATTTTCCATCAACCCTGAAAAGGCAGGCAGTCAACCATCGTGTTAATGCGTTACATGGTCCGCGCTCGCATATAAATCCAAAAATTAGTCAACTATAAATTGCATGTATATTAATAAATATTCATAACATAATTATCCTTCCCAATTTATAAAATAGTTATTAAAATGAAGACCATACAAGGAAAAATATTGTTTTATATTAAGTTAATCTAACTAGTAATATGTTGAAATACTGATTTGATAAAAAATTTGCTGAGAATAACATGTTAATGACGACAATAATTGGTTTCTTTTGCATTAAAATATTTATAAGACAAAAATTTTATTTATAATAAGCAGTTTGACACCCAATTAAATTAATTAAAATGAAAATACTTTTTAAAAATGCTAAACGATAGGAACAAGATGATAAACGTTCTCAGACTGCGTGCATGATTATTAAAGAGTTAATGAAATAATGAATAAGTACTAAATTGTTTAAAAATTTAATTAAATTAAATTATAAGAATATACAAAGAATTTTAATATGAAGTTTTAAAATAATATTTTTGAATTGAAAATCTAGTGAATGAACATGTTATTTCTTTCACCTTTTTGTTAATTTATCATTAAAGAAAATTTAATACGAGAAAAGGACACAGACAACAATCGTCCAATTGACGATTTTAAAATATAAGATGTAAAAAATACTAACGTAAAATGCTAAATTTTAAATTAAAGAAAATTATAGAAAACATCAGTAAATTTTTATATAAAAAAAGAAAAATAATTAAAGATGGAAACGAAAATCGTTCAATTTCATAATTTAACTTGAAATAAAATAAAATAAAAGTAAAAATATTAATTATATATTATTAATAAATAATAAGAAATAACATTATTATAACAAATATTTATAATGAGCTATAATGTAAAAAGTGAAATAATAGTGAAAAAAATAAATTGATATAACTTTTATAAAATAGAAAATATAATATTTAGTTGATTCGTTTCAATTAAATATATCATTTGGTAAAAAGCATTCTTCATATAAAAAGACGGCAGAACTGAGGATAAAAATTTTAAATAATCAAACTATATTTTAATCAAATAAAAAATATTTGATTTCGAAAAAATGAATAAATAAAACTCAATTTTTCGTTCAAAGGGTTAATAATTGACGACATTTCAACGAGATTTAAATTTTTAAATAAGCAAACTGCAATTAATATGCAGATAAATAAAATAATTCATTTAAAAATGATAAATATTAATCAATTTTCTGTTCAAATGAAATTCAAATTAGAAATACATTTTTATTATAATTTATAAGATCAAAAAACACCTAAAATATTTGATTACAAAGATTAAAGGGGCAATGGTACATTTTATAAACAAAAGATATAATTATAAAAAAGGACGATTTAAAGTTAATAAAAAATTAATTGTAAAAAATATTAAAATACTTAATCCTAATTAAGAAGTTTATTAAATTGGCATCATTGAATACAAATTTAAGCCTGTTTATTATCTTACTAAACGGACAAAGAAATTAACAAACAGAATAAAAATATTACAAAATAAATTCGTTTAAAATATAAATATTAATTTAAAAAACTATGCGGCACAACATAAAAATGAAAATACAAGCATAAAATAAACGGTTTCAGACACGATTTAATTACCCAAATTTGAGATTAATAAACGAATGTTTATTCAATTTATTAAAAATATTAGAGGAACATTTGGAGTAGAGACCGGACGGGATCGGGATCCCGCGGGATTTCTTCGGGATCCCGCGGGATTAAATTCGGGATCCCGACCTCGGGATCCGTCCCGAGCGATTTTTTAAATTCATCGGGATTGATCGGGATCGGGATTTCATCGGGATCCCGAATCGGGATCCCTCCCGACCATTTTACCAATCCCGCGGGATCCCGCGGGATTGAAGTCATGATAATTTTTCGAAAAATCTCCATTTTTTAATTAAGATCATGAATTTTAAATTAAAAAATATTGTCATTTGCAAATTTTTCATAAAAATCTCTTAAAAATCCCAAAAAATTTTCACAGTTCTCCAAAATTCCATTAAAATTTTCAAAATTTGACGCAAAAGTTGACCATTTTTGTCTTTTATTTCTTCCAAAAAAACATTATCACAAATTATTTTTTTTAATTCCTAAAACAGTATTTTAAATCTTATTAGATAATTTCATGGAACAACGATTTCGAAGAATTTTGTCCCATAATCAGAATAAAATTGTTGTCTACATATACATATTTTTCCTTCGGTGCCAATTGGTATCACCAAACCCAAGAACCTATTTTCTTATAAATTAGTTAAAAATCACAAAATATGGACAGTTTTAGGATAAATTCTGTTAACAAATTACATTTCAAATTTTCAAAATTTTTCCGGCGGTGCCTATCGGCACCGCCGGCCTCCCCCCTGTTACCCTAAAGTTTTTGAAAAAATTCACTGCGAAAAAAATTCTTGATTTTTGATCCCGATGCAGTTTACGATTTTCTAATTTCCTTAAAATTGTTAAAAATGATAATAGGAGGCGAAAATACAGAAATTGACATTAATTGATTAAATTGTAAAAAAAATATTTAAAGCTATGTTGTTAAATGTTCTAATTTTTGACCCTACAGTCTGACTTTTTAGGCATGATATTCTAATTTTGGAAAAAAATTCTATAAAAACCTAATATAATTACCATCCCTATTTTTCACAATCGAATTGATCAATTATAAATATTAGATTAGCATTTGAACAAAACTTAGCACAAAACTAAAAATTAAAAAGCGAATAAATTTTTAGCAAATCCCGATAATCCCGCGGGATCCCGAAAAAAATCTTCGGGATTCATCGGGATCGGGATTCGGTCGGGATCCCGACTCGGGATGCGTCCCGATCGTTTTTCCAAAATGTTCTGGATTGATCGGGATCGGGATTCAGTCGGGATCCCGATTCGGGATCCCTCCGACCCCAGTTGTCCGGTCTCTAATTTGGAGGAGCTTGAATTTATAATAAATATGTACTGATTTGTGAGCGATCGCTCTTGGAACTTTCCGAAACTCAAGAAACCCCAAATGCAAAAAATTTTTAGTGATAAATTATAATATAAATTTTCATAAAAACCACTAATTAAAAAATAAAAATTTTTCAAAAAATAAAATTCAAAAAAGGTATAACATAACAACACATCTAATTAATTAAATTAATTGTTATTTAATTAATTCAAACACAAAAACTAAACATTTTATTGCAAATTTCAAGAAATTGAGTAAATATATGCAAAATATTTGCTAAAAGAATTAGGCGGTGTCATATCATACGCAAAATACATCTCCGATATGATATCGTATCTGCGACGCCGTCATACGCGGCATACGACTTTTCCTATGATTAATCATATGCACGTTTCAATAAACTCCCTTTTCTACGTATGACGCCGTCATATATGACACCCCTTCCCTTGTGCATATCACATGCGGGTGTATCCGCTCCGAAGCGGAGACATGCTCAATCGTATGTAGGATAAAAAGTCATAAAAAATTTTAAACTTAATCGAATATTTTCATTTAAAAAGCATTCTATAGATTGAAAGCTATTATTGAGTTATAAATAAATTAAATTATTTTTTCCCAATTTTAAAAATAAAACGTTAATCAAAAAGTGTTCAAATAATTTTATTATTTTTTGGGCACTTAAAATTCAATATTTTTGTTATAAATTAAATTTTCGTGTGTTATTTTTTTTTACTAATTTGTGATGTTTTCGAAGTATAAGTAAGTTTTTTCGTTTTCGATTAATTTTTTCAATCTTGTTTTTATGTACAAAATCACTATTTCAGAACACGCCCTTAAATTATAAAGGTTTCATTTTTCAAGAAGTAATTCATTTTCTCAACAAAAACTTGACCAGAAATTTAATTTGTCCCTAAATTTTCTTCTCCTATGGACCAACAAAATAAAAAATATTTTAAGCACAGCTGTTAAGCAATTTTTTGATTTTTTAATGCCAATTTTCGGCTTCTATTTTTATATCAAAAAAACATATTTGAAAATACTGTCAATATTTTGTAAAATTTTATTGTTAGTACAATACATTTAATCATTTGTTATAAAAACAAAAATTTAACCCAAAAAATAAACAAAAATTTAATTCATTTTCACGAAACAAAAAAACATATGTTTTTATAATAAAAATGTATTTAAACAATATGGGAAATTCATTTATCAAAATTAATAAAATAATAAAGTTTCGAAAAGGTTACATTTACTGAATAATTTAACCAATAGTAAAAATAGTAAAGGAAAATATCACGCATTACTCTAAATAAAAAAGGCTTATTATGAATACATGGATTTTTGTAAAACATGGAATGGTCTGCATCGACAATTAAAAAACAATCAAAAACATTGCAATTAAACAAAAATAAAATCAGATAAAATAAACCAAAAATTATTATTGTTATTAAAAAAAGATAATAAATCAAAACCATAGAAAACCAATATTTTTAATCAGCTTATGATATATTAAACAATTCATTGAAGATATTGTGAATCTAAGAGATTAGTTCAGCGTTATATACTCAAAAATCAAAAGGTCAATAAATATATGTATAAATTTTTTAAAGGCAAAAGAGAAAACATTATTACTTAAATATTTAATTAATTCTTTTTATTGCTTTTCTTATATTTTGTTTTTTATTTAAAAAAAATTATAATAAAATTCTACCGAAAAAAATTAAAAATTAATTCAATTTCCATAAGCGTTATTGTAGAGTTTCACAAATATGAAAACACAGAA